>JAACNH010007241.1:0-15452 GCA_019447015.1 Hymenochirus boettgeri | reverse complement strand
TTTTATTGAGGATAAATCTAAATTAGTTTTTTTTACTTTAGTTAGCCTTTAAGTATGGCTGCCACTGTAATGGATAAGTAGATCAGATTGGTGTGTGTACCTGGGTTTGCTTGAGGGGGTATGTCTTTTTTTGTGTTTACAACCATAAACTATCTTTTATTGAGGATAAATCTAAATTAGTTTTTTTGACTTTAGTTACCCTTTAAATATGGCTGCCCCATAAGATAAGTAGATCAGTAGGTGTGTGTACCTGGGTCTGGTTGGAAGGGTATGTCTTTTTTGTGTTTACAACCATAAAACTATCTTTTATTGAGAATAAATCTAAATTAGTTTTTTTTACTTTAGTTACCCTTTAAGTATGGCTGCCACAGTAATGGATAAGTAAATTAGTAGGTGTGTGTACCTGGGTTGGTGAGGGGGTATGTCTTTTTGTGTTTATAACCATAAAACTACTTTTATTGGGTAAATCTAAATTTGTTTTTTTGACTTAGTTACCCTTTAAATATGGCTTCCATGGGAATGGAAAGGTAGGTCAGTAGGTGGTGGTACCTGGGT
This sequence comes from Hymenochirus boettgeri, assembly GCA_019447015.1. Classification (NCBI taxonomy): domain Eukaryota; kingdom Metazoa; phylum Chordata; class Amphibia; order Anura; family Pipidae; genus Hymenochirus; species Hymenochirus boettgeri. The sequence goes on along the minus strand of JAACNH010007241.1, from coordinate 14,897 downwards.
CTGTGTGAGGTTGGGGGTATCACCATTGTTATTTATGACCATGAAAAAAAAGTTTTGAAATATCCACATTGAGGATTGTTACCATTATAGTCTATGGGAAAAAATGTCGGAAATTCCCGATAACGCCGTAACGCTTACGCTGATTCCTTACTAGAAGATAGACACACTTCTCCTATATGCCCCACACGTCTGTACCAAATTTCATGTCTCTAGCTCAAAAACTGTAGGAGGAGATACGGTCCAAAAAAGCGGAAAAATAAAACGGAAGAAGAAAAAGAAGAGGAAATAAGAAAGAACAGTAATTTGGCTTTTCAAGCCAAATTAATAATTCAACATTAAGTCAGTTTCCATTAGTGATTATTATCAATCACATAAAAATAATTGAATGAAAATAATTTTTCATTACGAGCAATAATTGGCTAAGATTTAACTATATATTAAAGGGCAATTATACTCACCTTTTCCTCAATCCACTGCAGCATAGTACCCAGGGTGAGGACCTAAAATCGCTAAGTCCTCACCCTGGGTACTTTCCCTAACTCCTGCACTACTTACCGCAAATTGCTTCGCCGATCCATACTGTTCCACCTCTCTCTACTGTCAGTGACAGTCGCGAGGCAGCCAATTGGAAGACACACCTCCTTGCAGAGCGTATCTTCCTATTGGCTGCCTCGCGATCTGTCACTGAAGCAGGAAGAGCGGAGGAATGGAGCGATTGGCGAAGCAGATTTGCGGTAAGTAGTGCAGGAGTTAGGGAAAGTACCCAGGGTGAGGACTTAGCGATTTTAGGTCCTCACCCTGGGTACTATGCAGCTATGGAGGAAGAGGAGCGAGGTGGGTGAGTGAGTATAGTTGTCCTTTAACTATTACTATTTTTCATGCTATTTCATTTACAAAGAGATGTTAAGATGATCAAATCATTATTTCATGTAAGCTTATATGATTTTATGCAGCTCAATGCATAGAATTTGTGATTGTTTGTGTTTTTAGCACTGGTCATCACTGTTGCCTTGCACCTAGGGTTCAAACCCTCCCCTGGACAAAACTGCAAGGAGTTCGTATGTTCTCCCTGTGCTTGCGTGGGTTTCCTATAGGTAGTCTGGTTTCCTTCACAATCATACGGACATACTGTCCTAGGTTGTATTTGTGAAATAAAGGTTATAGGAGTGCACCTCAAAACTTACCTATCGGGCTACCCCATGGATTGAAAATTGGTTAAAAAAAAAGTTTGTTGATTATTGATCAAAATTTGCTTTTTTGACTTTAGTTACCCTTAAAGTATGGCTTCCACAGTAATGGATAAGTAGATCAGTAGGTGTGTGTACCTGGTTCTGGTTGAGAGGTATGTCTTTTTTGTGTTTACAAACCATAAAACTTTTTTTATTGAGGATAAATCTAAATTAGTTTTTTTTACTTTAGTTAGCCTTTAAGTATGGCTGCCACTGTAAGGATAAGTAGATCAGATTTGGTGTGTGTACCTGGGTTTGCTTGAGGGGGTATGTCTTTTTTGTGTTTACAACCATAAAACTATTATTGAGGATAAATCTAAATTAGTTTTTTTGACTTTAGTTACCCTTTAAATATGGCTGCCACCATAAGGATAAGTAGATCAGTAGGTGTGTACCGGGTCTGGTTGGAAGGGTATGTCTTTTTTGTGTTTACAACCATAAAACTATCTTTTATTGAGAATAAATCTAAATTAGTTTTTTTTACTTTAGTTACCCTTTGTATGGCTGCCACATAATGGATAAGTAAATTAGTAGGTGTGTGTACCTGGGTCTGGTTGAGGGGGTATGTTTTTTTTGTGTTTATAACCATAAAACTATCTTTATTGAGGATAAATCTAAATTTGTTTTTTTGACTTTAGTTACCCTTTAAATATGGCTTCCATGGAATGGAAAGGTAGGTCAGTAGGTGGTGGTACCTGGGTCTGTGTGATGGGTTGGGGGTATCACCATTTGTATTTATGACCATGAAAAAAACTGTTTTGAAATATCCACATTTGAGGATTGTTACCATTATAGTCTATGGGAAAAAATGTCCGGAAATTCCCCGATAAAGCCGAACGCTTACGCTGATTCATTAGCTAGAGATAGCACACTTTCCTATATGCCCCACAAGTCTGTACCAATTTCATGTCTCTAGCTCAAAAACTGTAGGAGGAGATACAGTCCAAAAAAGCGGAAAATAAAAGAAGAGAAGAAAAAGAAGAAGAAATAGAAAGAATAATTCAACATTAAGTCAGTTTCCATTAGTGATTATTTCACATAAAAATAATTGAATGAAATAATTTTTCATTACGAGCAATTTAATTGGCTATAGATTTAACTATAGATTTAACTATTACTTTTTCATGCATACTTTCATTACAAAGAGATGTTAAGATGATCAAATCATTATTTCATGTAAGCTATATGATTTATGAAGCTCACTGCATAGAATTTGTGATTGTTTGTGTTTTTAGCACTGGTCATCACTGTTGCCTTGCACCTAGGGTTCAAACCCTCCCCTGGACAAAACTGCAAGGAGTTTGTATGTCTCCCTGTGCTTGCGTGGGTTTCCTATAGGTAGTCTGGTTTCCTTCACATCATAAGGACATACTGTCCTAGGTTGTATGTGTGAAATAAAGTGATTGTAAGCTTTTCAGGGGAAGCCACAAGATAATGGTACAATGGGATATTGCAATAGCTGTAAGATGCACTATTGTTATTGTCTTCCATGGCGTTATAAATATAAAAAATACCTTTAATGCATTAAATCATCATTTACTACATTTAGTTGGCAAAGTGAATCTATTACATATTTTGTTACTTTGTTGTGTTTTTAATATAACATATCTGTCTGAAAACTATAAGAAATCAGTTGTCTTAGATGTCTCATAACTATTTATTTGTAAAATTCATGGTCCTAACCCCTTTTCCATTATCTCGTATGTTTGATTTGCATTTCATATTTTACATTCGTTTTATGTCTGTTAAATGTAATTATTTATTTTCTTATCCCTTTCCTCTGAAATGCGATGATTCCAGTTTATACTGCAGGAAATGGCATAATAAATTAAACCTGTATGTATCATTTTCCTGTCTCAGAATTATTCCGGTAATTTCAATTTCACTCCATTAAACCTTTCATCTTTTAATTTATATTTAATATAGTTGATTAAATCATAGAGCAATTTGTAGAGGCAATATATTGCTGTGCATGTTTCAGAGGAATCATGTTATATAAAATGGCAAGTAATATGAATAAAAGACAACCAAAGAAACTCAGGTTCAGGATGGTAGCAGAGGCCAATCACCTCCAAGAGTCTTGGCACATATTTCTGTTTTATATTAAAACTTAATCAGCTTTGGCTTTATTGGACTTTTGACAATCATTTAAGACATGGCAAACCTAAAATCCTACAGGGCTGTTTTGATAAACACATCATGTCAAATAATGCTATTTCCTTCATCCAACTGATCCAGTCTACCACCTGGATCAATACCTGTGCACTCAGTTGTGTAACATAAAGCAGAAGAATGATCACAAGTTCCAATGAATGAATGATTAATCTGGATGTGTTCGTAGGTGTTGTTCTAGCCTTTTGAAAGATAGTGTTAGATGATGTAAAACTCTGTTTTTATGACTACCGGTTTACTAGTGTAGAATAATGTTATAGTAACAGTAATGTAACAGAATATATTTCATTACAGAGATAGATAATGTTTAAAAAAAAACAAACTTGGTAGGAAAAAAAGGAGGCAAGACTATACTGACTAAACTGCAAAAAGACTGCTTTATTCCAAAATTTCACTTAGGAAAGGGCACTTGAGGCCATTAAAATTTGTAAATAAAACAGCCTTTGTGCATACCTACTGTACTATTACCATTACCTTAGATATCTGAGATCCAGAGAAATGAAAAAAAAACCACCTCAACAATATCCATTGCCCCAGAAGAACAGGCCTTCCTTCTCAATGTGCAAGCCTTTTGATAAACCTACACAAAATATCAGGAACAATTAAATATTTTTCGTTTTCGCACCAGAGAGCAGGACCCAGATGATGAACGTGACCTTGGTGTAGTAGCTGGTCTTAAAATAAACTGGGCATTTTAATAAGACTTGGGTTGAAATTTTAGCATTTACACTAGTGTGGTGCCATTTTTATATGGAAGTACAATGATTTCCATTTCATACAACTAAACTGTAAACACAAAACACAAGAGAAAAAATACAGAGAAAAAAAGAAGAATCAATGCATTCCCCCTTAGTTTTATGTTTGCTAGTGAGATCAAAAGTTTAATTTATGAATAAAACAGTGTTTATCATTTGAAGCAACTGGTATTACTGTATGGCTTAAATGAGATTTTGTTTTTATTCTTTAAATGTTATATTAAAGTTGACATTGACATGCAGATGTTTATGCAATAAAAGGAAAAAAAGTAAAATCATAATGACTGCAAATCATACTGATATTTCCAGACATGGATTGGATCTTGCTGTACCAGGTGTTGCAAAAAGAAATGTGTACACTAACATCAGCTGAACCATAACAGTAGGTTTCTTACAGCAGAGCCAAGAAGATTCCAACAGAGGTACAGTAAGCTTACCATATGCAACTCAGTAGAGAGTACTTGTGTGTTGCTCATACATATGAGATCAGGCAGAACTGAATTGATTTTATTATTACCTGGGGAGGGGGTCAAAAAATTCTGCTAAATGTAAGCCAACTCTGGGGATAATGTACCCATTTTTATAAGACCATTAGAAGCCGCTGAGAAATTACAGTATGAGATTAAAAATATTTTCTCCAAAGTAGAAAATTTTCAGCAATGGCAGTTTCTGAGTTGATAGAAACCACTATTTATTTGATGGTAATTTACAGGCAGGGGTCAGTAACTACTACTTATGATACAGTGCTTGAAAAGTACTAAGTTAGGTTTTTTTTATTATATAATAATATATAAAACCAGTAGGGGTGGGCACACATTACACTGGTGCTACCATAAATCCTAAACATTTCACATAAGATAGGTGCACTCAAGGGATGAGTCAAAACTGATTTATTTGGTGCTACAGGGGCATAGTGCAACGACCTTTCTGCATGTCACCCAAAAAAAAAAAGACCTTCCAAAACCCTCCCGATTGTAAAGCTTTATCTGGCAAGGGGGAAGTACAGGAAACCGCTGATCTATTAGACATTAAAGATGATTCTCTGTTTGTTTAGATTTAATGTCTGACAAATGCATGGCCAGTTTTAGACAAAGAAGGCATTTCTAGTATTACATTTACATTTTCAGAACGTTTGTTTTACAACAGGTTTCTGACTATCTTTACATAAATGTGTAGGGTTACTGACACTCTACGAATGCTACTACTGTCAATTCCCTACAAGACTCTTAGCAGTTACAGTACATTTTAATGCACAAGAAAGCTGTCTTAAACCTCTTGTTTTGGCCTTCCACTTTTTTTGTATTAAAACATAAAAGACCCTAAAGTTTCTATGCTATAAAGTCGCTATGCAAACATACAAACACGAACAATCGAAAGTTGCAGCTGCAAAATATACATATCATGTTATATTTGATAAATATAGGGGGTATGTAATATTTTTGTCTGACGCAGCTACCTGCCCGAGTTCCCTGTGGGCGAAATTTTGTACATCGCGGGATCTCTGACAGGTAAGTGGTGCCGGCTAATGCCTCCCATTCAGTGGCATAGTAGCGCAAAAGGTCGGGTTTGCATCGACGACAAACTCAGTGTGAAACCCACGCTAACCTGATAATACATTGGTAGCATGGGTTTTACACTGACTTGGGCATTTTGCACCCAATATGATCACCCCCATATATTCCCTAGAAAATATACATATCAATAATGTTTTATTTTATAAATATATATTCCCTAGAAAAATACATATAAAAATGTTATATTTATAAATATATTCCCTAGAAAATACATATCAATGATGATATTTTATAAAATATATTCCCTAGAAAATATACATATCAATGATGTTATATTTTATAATTATATACCTAAAAATATACAATCAATGAGTTATATTTTTAAATATATATTACCTAGAAAAGAGCCATATAGATGGTTACACTGGTTACAAAAAATCTAAATTGAATTTGCATATAATCAAATTAGGTCTCTGGCTGCTAAAAAGAAAGAAAAGATAATTAATAAATACTAAATACATTCCTTTGTCTGTAGCCAGAAAAAAAATTGTTGTATCTTAAGTTTAATTTGAAAGTTAATGTACAAGTTCTTGAACGTTAGTAATATATTGCTCTTTCTGACGGAAAATGACATTATATCAGAATTTATTTAATCTACTCATATCTGCCTCTATTCAAAGTCCATGAATAAACATTTGAATCTGCATAATGAACCTCTCTTAGGTACTCTGTGTGATCAGCAGGGATCATTTCTTCTACAGCAAAGTCAGACGAACAATGAATGCATTAGGAAGCAAACATGCCAAAGCAAAGGTACTGCCATTATGAAAGATTAAGAACTGGGTTCATGGTTTTGCCTTTTGCAGTTTCCTTAAAAAAGATCTTCTCAATTACCAATGTGATAAACTAGTCATGTCCAGGGGATGTGACTGCTGAGGACAGACATTAAAAACCAAACCAGAATTAAATGTATACATACATACATAATTTGAAGTTTAAAAGTGGTTTAAGTCCCATAAAAAATTAAAGGCAATCTAAAGTGAAAAAAACATATTGCCCCTTTGAAAGTTAAACTCATGTACTCTGTGCTGCTTAATCCTATCTCTGTCAGTGACTTTGTTTAACCATGGTGTCAGATCTCTGTGCAGCACTCCCCCCTTCCCCCTCCCTCTGTTACCTCCTCTATATCTCAACTCGGCTAACCGACAAGCTTAACATGTGCAGTAGGAGTTAAAAGTTCAACATCCTGAAAAACACACCCACACACAGTGGCCAATAGAAAGCAAGCTGTCCTGGAGACATGGAAGAAGGAGAACAGTACAGTTTAGATCTCTGACTTGTGACCCATCATCAATCAGTGAAAGCAATTAAGAAGGGGGTCAAGTGCAGCCTTATATCTACCATCAAAGCACCTCTCTCCCCCTGCTAATGCTCTTATCTCTATGTTTATTACAGAGCAGGGAGGGGGGTCATGTCAAGAGGATTTGATTGACAGTCCAAGTAAGAGTAGAGGAATGCAATCACGTATCTTCTAACTGGTGTATCTCAGGACAGAGAGGGAATCTGAAAAAAGTGAAGACACTCTGGAGGTTGTGGGGAATTATAGAGAACTCATGGAAAGAAAGAAAAAAAAAAGTTCATTTTCCCACTATAGATGCCCTTTAAATAATTCCATTGCAAGAAATTCAATTTTGTTTTTTGATAATTGTAAATTATTACAGATTCAGCCTCCTAGAATATAAAATTTAAAGACAAAGATAATTAAAGCCACACAAAAAAATTAGAGTAGCTAGAAATTATGTAAATGTTTTCTACTAGTCCAGTAATCAAGGGAGAGGTGACAAAGAGGAGAAACTTCCTCAAAAGCTAGAAGTATTTAAAGTAGACTGTTATGCGTGTAGGTGTAAAAGTAGAAGACCAAAGTTGCCAACTGGCTTGGCATCTTTTGAAAAAACATTCACACAGAAACCCACAGGATATATGACTTGTTTTGTGATACAGAAACATTTTGTTTACAGAGAGAGTGCAATATTTGGCCCAAAGATTTACTAGTAGAATAACAGGAAATTATTTCACTAGAACCGGTAGAACCAAGAGATTACGGTAATGAAAAACTGGCTTTTCTTTAAAAATACTGTTAGATGGAGTCCCCATGAAAAGCAATTGATAAATTCAGTTTTAAACTGAGTCTAAAAATCTGTAGTTAGTAACAAGTTTCATAAATATATAGACTTTAATATATTTTAACATGTCCCCCCTTTTAATCTATTTATTATTTAATAATACCAAAGTTCCATTGCTATTGAAGTGGCATAAGCATATTATTGTTCTATTCAAAATAGTTCAGTTTTAACACTATGCACTAGATTTCAGATGTTTTTGGTTTATATTTCCAGCAAGCATAGGCACAGCACAAACATACTGAGAATAACATTGGTTTTCCTATCTGACACTCCTTTGATTAGGATGAGATGGATTATATATCGAAGATAGAACAGTATTAGAGTGAGATTTTTTTGATCGCTTAAAAATAATCAGGGTATTCAATAAAGTTCTTATCGTTTAAAATGGTGCTAATTTTGCCCCAACTAATCAGATGTTAGCTTTCAATATTAAATAGAATCTGATTGGTTAGGGCAGAAAAGCACCATTTAAGCGATAAGAACCTCTTATTGAATCTCCCTGTATGTCTCCTATGAACATAAATGCAATTTAGCTCACCACATCTCCTATAGATTTGATTGCCCCAATGTCTGTTCCTGGACAAATTCAAAAAAAAAAAAGTGTGTGTATAGAGCAACCAAAACTCGGACAACCCCACAGGTATTGCTATAACAAATGTGCATTTATTGTGCACACGACATGTTTCGGACAGTCTAGGTCCTTTCTAAGTGTGGTCACACTTGAGAAAGGACCTAGACTGTCCGAAACATGTTGTGGGTGCACAATAATGCACGTTTGTTTATAGCATACCTGAGGGGTTGTCTGAGTTTTTGGTTGCTCTATACTACACACTTTATTTTTTTTTGTCTCCTATGAACTACAGTTTGAATTGCTTATAGCTTCCTAAATCTATTAGCAGAATATTTTATAATGTAATTTATGGTATCAAAATGTAACATAACCCATAAGCTAAATGTTAAATATATTACACGTTCTAATTTTCAGATGTTATCACTCTGGTTTATGTTTATCAGTAGTTTTTTTTTCTTTTTATCACAGCCAAATGGCAGGCAATGTGGTTCCCATAGCAACTACATTCACTTCCAATGTTTGATGTTTTCAGCACCATAAGGCTGATTATCCCTGCGGAGAGTTTCACCTTCTTGATAATATCATATTTGGAAATGGTCTATACTAAAGAATCAAAGGACCTTCCATAGCATTCAGACCATTGCGCCTCCAAAGAAATGCCATTGTACATCAGAGACTATAGGATCCATTAATAGTCCTCACACTGTGCTACATTTAGATAAATCGCAAGCTTTATGAGAGGAATTTGTTAAGGGAATTGTTAAACATGTTTCAATTGCTCATAAATATGTAGTACCTTATGTGAGGAATTAGGTGGTGTGTAAAGTATAGGGTTTTGTAATGAACTGGTGTCTCTCCTGTGTTGAACAAGGAGGATAAAATATAATTGTGGCTGCTCTAATAAAGCAAACTTACTTCATTGTTAACATACTACCATGAGCCTAGGGGCATATTTATAAAGTAGCGAAAAGTAGCGAATGTTTTCGCATTCGCTTTTCGCATGGGTTTTTCGCCTAAAAGACAGTTAAACGCTTTTATAAAGGTAGCGTTAACGAATGGCGAACCGTTTCGCGAGCTATCGCTAAACCACTTTTCGCCTAACTTCGCAATGGTAATTTTAGCGAAAAAGGAGGCAAAAGGCATAAGCGCTTTATAAAAGAGCGAAAGGTGGTTTTGCGGTAAAAAGAGGAAAGATTAGCGCGACCTGAAGGTGGTGAAAAGTCATTGTTTGAGCAAAAAGGCATTCTAATGGGTAATATGCCTTGAAAAAGCAAACGCGCATTAGAGGCGGGATCGCGCATTAGAGTGTAATATGCCTTGGAAAGCAGGACATAGAAAGGCGAACGCGCATTGAAGTGTATAGCCTTGGAAAAGCGAATAGAAAGGCGATCGCGCATTAGATGTAATATGCCTTGGAAAAGCGAACGCGCATTAAAAAGGCGAACGCGCATTGAAGGTGAACGCACATTAGAAAAGGCGAACGCGCATTGAAAGGGTGAAGAGGCAACATTAGAAAGGCCGAACGCCGCATTAGAATAGGCGACGCACTTAGAAAGGCGAACGCACATTATAATGGAATGCCTTGGAAAAGCGAAAGCGATTAGAAAGGCAAACGACATTAGAAAGGCTAACGCGCATAGAAAGGTGAATGTGCAGTGCAAAAGAAAACTGTATTCCAATTGAGAATTCTAAGAGATTGACTAAATAAGACATGGCTGACTCTTGGTAAATGTGAGGTGGCCATTTGAACTTGACTCATTTTCTAGTGGGCTTTCTGGTTTCGAATGGTTTTCACAATGCAGTCTTCTTAGATGCGTGTTATTTTCGCTGCGATACTGTTCGCTCTTTATCGCGCCTGTTCGCTTTCAGATGCGAAGTGTGGTTTTTTCGCTTTTTTAAATAGGCGAAACAAAGCCCCAAATGGCGCTATTTTCGCTGCGATGTACTGCGCTAATTATTTGGCGAAAAAGACAATCCTTTATAAATATGGCCCTAACTCTCACTGCAGATATCTCTGGGACTAGTTTATCTGCTGCCTTAAACTGAATATTTGTAATATTGAACTAATAATTTTCCCACGTAAACCTGGTCCTGTTCCATCTTCCTCTAGTTTCGGTTGACAATACCCTCATTTCCCCTATCCACTGGCACGCTGCCTAGGGCTAATTATTGACTCCTCTCTCTCCATTTCTAATCACATTAACTATGTTTGCCTTAACCTAACATTTGACAATTTTGTCCTTGCAACAATTATAGCGAAAATCAACCGGTTCCTCTCTGTCTGGCCACCCCTTATGTTATGCAGGCTTCATCCTATCACGGCCTAGACTATTACAAACCTACTACTTACTGTTGTATTCAATTTAGATCAACTTGGCTTGAAATGTAGGTTCTTGAAGACGTTTCGCTAGTCATCCGACGGGCTTTCGTCATCAGAATACTGCGTACAAGATCTGTGGCAATTATTGTCCCCTGAAAATCCCAATTACATATCAAAGCATTAAATCAAAGTTAAGGGTTGGGTGATTGGATAGTGCTAAGAGGTGTTTAGGAACGCCCGAGTAAGGTGTTTTAAAAACAGCATTGTAATGGGCAACAGTTTGATGGTCGAACACCCCCCACCTCTATTTGGCTTGCGTTTCTTTATTTTCACATAAATGGGTCTCCTTAAACTCAAATCTAAATTTGTTTTTTTGACTTTAGTTACCCTTTAAATATGGCTGCCACCATAATTGATAAGTAGATCAGTAGGTGTGTGTACCTGGGTCTGGTTGAAAGGGTATGTCTTTTTTGTGTTTACAACCATAAAACTATCTTTTATTGAGAATAAATAAATTAGTTTTTTTTACTTTAGTTACCCTTTAAGATGGCTGCCACAGTAATGGATAAGTAAATTAGTAGGTGTTGTGTACCTGGGTCTGGTTGAGGGGGTATGTTTTTTGTGTTTATAACCATAAAAACATCTTTATTGAGGATAAATCTAAATTTGTTTTTTTGACTTTAGTTACCCTTTAAATATGGCTTCCATGGGAATGGAAAGGTAGGTCAGTAGGTGGTGGTACCTGGGTCTGTGTGATGGGTTGGGGGTATCACCATTTGTATTTATGACCATGAAAAAAACTGTTTTGAAATATCCACATTTGAGGATTGTTACCATTATAGTCTATGGGAAAAAATGTCCGGAAATTCCCCGATAACGCCGTAACGCTTACGCTGATTCCTTAGCTAGAAGATAGCACACTTCTCCTATATGCCCCACACGTCTGTACCAAATTTCATGTCTCTAGCTCAAAAACTGTAGGAGGAGATACGGTCCAAAAAAGCGGAAAAATAAAACGGAAGAAGAAAAAGAAGAGGAAATAGAAAGAACAGTAATTTGGCTTTTTCAAGCCAAATTAATAATTCAACATTAAGTCAGTTTCCATTAGTGATTATTTATCAATCACATAAAAATAATTGAATGAAAATAATTTTTCATTACGAGCAAATTTAATTGGCTATAGATTTAACTATAGATTTAAAGGGCAATTATACTCACCTTTTCCTCAATCCACTGCAGCATAGTACCCAGGGTGAGGACCTAAAATCGCTAAGTCCTCACCCTGGGTACTTTCCCTAACTCCTGCACTACTTACCGCAAATCTGCTTCGCCGATCCATACTGTTCCACCTCTCTTCTACTGTCAGTGACAGTCGCGAGGCAGCCAATTGGAAGACACGCCTCCTTGCAGAGCGTATCTTCCTATTGGCTGCCTCGCGATCTGTCACTGAAGCAGGAAGAGCGGAGGAATGGAGCGATTGGCGAAGCAGATTTGCGGTAAGTAGTGCAGGAGTTAGGGAAAGTACCCAGGGTGAGGACTTAGCGATTTTAGGTCCTCACCCTGGGTACTATGCAGCTATGGAGGAAGAGGAGCGAGGGTGAGGTGAGTATAGTTGTCCTTTAACTATTACTATTTTTCATGCATACTTTCATTTACAAAGAGATGTTAAGATGATCAAATCATTATTTCATTTAAAGCTCTTGATTTTATGCAGCTCAATGCATAGAATTTGTGATTGTTTGTGTTTTTAGCACTGGTCATCACTGTTGCCTTGCACCTAGGGTTCAAACCCTCCCCTGGACAAAACTGCAAGGAGTTCGTATGTTCTCCCTGTGCTTGCGTGGGTTTCCTATAGGTAGTCTGGTTTCCTTCACAATCATACGGACATACTGTCCTAGGTTGTATTTGTGAAATAAAGGTTATAGGAAGTGCAACTCAAACCTTACCTATCAGGGCTACCCCATTGGATTGAAAATTGGTTAAAAAAACAAAGTTTGTTGATTATTGATCAAAATTTGCTTTTTTGACTTTAGTTACCCTTTAAAGTATGGCTTCCACAGTAATGGATAAGTAGATCAGTAGGTGTGTGTACCTGGGTCTGGTTGAGGGGTATGTCTTTTTTGTGTTTACAACCATAAAACTATTTTTTATTGAGGATAAATCTAAATTAGTTTTTTTTACTTTAGTTACCCTTTAAGTATGGCTGCCACTGCAATGGATAAGTAGATCAGATTTGGTGTGTGTACCTGGATTTGGTTGAGGGGGTATGTCTTTTTTTGTGTTTACAACCATAAAACTATCCTTTATTGAGAATAAATCTAAATTAGTTTTTTTTTACTTTAGTTACCCTTTAAGTATGGCTGCCACCATAATGGATAAGTAGATCAGTAGGTGTGTGTACCTGGGTCTGGTTGAGAGGGTATGTCTTTTTTGTGTTTACAACCATAAAACTATCTTTTATTGGAGAATAAATCTAAATTAGTTTTTTTTCTTTAGTTACCCTTTAAGTATGGCTGCCACAGTAATGGATAAGTAAATTAGTAGGTGTGTGTACCTGGGTCTGGTTGAGGGGGTATGTCTTTTTTGTGTTTATAACCATAAAACACTTTTATTGAGGATAAATCTAAATTTGTTTTTTGACTTTAGTTACCCTTTAAATATGGCTTCCATGGGAATGGAAAGGTAGGTCAGTGTGGTGGTACCTGGGTCTGTGTGATGGGTTGGGGGTATCACCATTTGTATTATTGACCATGAAAAAAACTGTTTTGAAATATCCACATTTGAGGATTGTTACCATTATAGTCTATGGGAAAAAATGTCCGGAAATTCCCCGATAACGCCGTAACGCTTACGCTGATTCCCACTTGGAATACAAACAGCCTCCTTGCAGTAGCGTATCTTCCTATTGGCTGCCTCGGCGAGTCTGTCACTGAAGCAGGCGAGCGGAGAAGGGAGCGATGGCGAAGCAAGATTTGCGTAATAGTCGCAGTAGTTAGAAGTCCACAGTGTGAGGACTTAGCGATTTTAGGTCCTCACCCTGGGCACTATGCATCTATGGAGAGAAAGAGCGCGGGTGAGGTGAGTATAGTTGTCCTTTAACTATTACTATTTTTCCTCTACTTCATTTACAACGAATGGTTAAGATGATCAAGATCGATATTTTCAAGTCAAGCTTAATGATGTTTAATGGCAGCTCAAATGCATAGAATTTGGGTGAATTGTTTGTGTTTTTAGCACTGAGGTCATCCCACGTGTTGCGCTTTGCACTAGGGTTCAAACCCTCCCTCCCCCTGTACAAAACTTCAAGAAGTTTTCGTAGTTCCTCCTGTGCTTGCGTGGGTTTCCTAGAGGTAGTCGGGTTATTCCTTCACAATCATATACGACAATACTGTCCTATTTGTCTTTGTGAATGAAAGGTTTTCTGGAAGTGGCAAACTCAACCTACCTCTCAGTAGGCTAACCCATTGAGGGATTGAAAATTGGTTACGGAAAAAACAAAAGATTTGTTGATTATTGATCACAATTTGCTTTTTTTGATTTAGTTTACCCTTTAAATATATGGTTCCACATAACTGGATAAAGTAGATAGTATGTGTGGTGGTAACCGGGGTCGGGTTGCGGGGATGTCTTTTTTGTGTTCCACCCATAACACATTTTTTATTGAGGATAAATCTAATTGTGTTTTTTACTTTAGTTACCCTGTGGGGGGTACTTATGGCTGCCACTGCAATGGTCAAGTTATCAGATTTGGTGTTTGTCCTGGATTTGGTTGAGGGGGTAGGTCTTTTTTTGTGTTTTACACCATAACAACTATCCGTTATGGACTAAATCTAAGCGTTAGTTTTTTTTTACTATTAAAAGTTACCCTGTTAGTCGGCTGCCACCAAATGGATCGTAGATCAGTAGGTGTGTGTACTGGGTCTGGTTGATAGGGTAATGTCTTTTTGTGTTTAACCCCCTAAAACTATCTGTCTTATGAGAATTCAATTCTAAATAGCTTTTTTTTTTTACTTTAGTACCCTGTAAGTATGGCTGCCGACATTAATGGATAGTAAATTAGTAGGTGTGTGTACCTTAGTGGCTGGTTGAGGTGTATGTCTTTTTTGTGTTATTTAACCATAAAACTCATCTTGGATTGAGGATAATTCTAAAT
>JAACNH010007240.1:0-15454 GCA_019447015.1 Hymenochirus boettgeri | reverse complement strand
ACGTATGCGGGTATAGACTTATTGTAATATACAGACAAACCCAATTGTTTTTTTTCCTTCTCTGTACATTTATATGTATACATATGGGGTGGGAGCTGCCAGATTGGTTCCCTTAGGACAGTACGTATGAGGGATACAGCTATTGGTGTACAGAATATTCCTTCTCTGTATAGTTATACATATGGGTGGAGCTGCCAATGTTTCCCTTCTGGGGGGTCTCCATATCTTTTGTCACCCCCCACCAGAAAAGGAAAGAAAGAGAGAAAAACAAAAAAAAGGAGAAAGGAACAACTACCAACTCACAGTGTTTGCCACCGGGGACAGGAAGAGTAGTATAGTAAGGAGGAGAGGTAGTAGTAGTAGAAGGAGTAAGTAAGTAGAGTAAGAGTTAAGGAGTGGTTAAGAAGGAGTGTTAAGTGTAAAGGTGGTGACAGGAAGTAAGGAGAAGTAGTAGTTTAAAGTAAGTAGGAGAAAGTTATACGAGTTTGTATTAAGTAAGGAGAGTGGTTAGTGTTTTAGTGAGGAAGGAGCTGTTAAGGAGAAGTAGTTTGTAGGAGTATAAGGAGGTAACTTTTTTAGAAGTAGAGTAGGGAGTGTAATTCGTTTGTTTGTAAGTCAGAGTTTTTGTTGCACTCCGTTTGCACTCTATACGTGAACTTTGATTTATGTAAGCCTTTAATCCAGCCACACTTCTCCCCCCCCCATTTCTTGTGATTCCCTTTCCTGTTCGACCTTGTGGCCCAACGTTGTGTGTCTTCTGTCTCGTTCCTGTATCCCCCACCCCTCCAGTCGCCCCCCTGTTTTCGTGTGGTTTGTTCCGTAAAACCGATTGGCAAGACGACCCCCCCTGCTTTCCTTCCTCCCGTTCTCCCCTTTTGGCCTTGTAACCCACGATTATTGGATGTCCATCTCCTCCCCCCCGCGTGTGACTTCCCCCTCGGCCTTTCCCGTCCCCTGTGTTATACAGAGCCCGCCCCCGACGAGCCACGAGAGGAGAGGAGAGCCGCCGGAGGAATCTAATAACAGAGAGAGGACCCAGACGAGAGGCAATCTAATACAGTTCCAGCCCATCTCCCATCCACTATTACGTATAAAGGCGTGCCCCCCGTTTGTGTGAATGAAGGGGCCCATGGGATGGATGAAACAATCGCGCCCATCGCTCCCCTGGATGGTCTGTGTGTTGTGTCTTCCCCCTCCCAGTGCGGCCCATGGATGGTCTGGCTCCCCCCCTTATCTGTGCTGTTTGTATCTTCTGTGTTACTGTATGTGTAAATGGAGATAAATGGTGAGGGCAGGTTTTTTAGGGTCCTGCCTTGTCTTTGTTCTGTGATGCTGAGGGACCCAGCGTCCCCCCCACCTCTTGGTTTGACCCTGATCCCCTTCACTCTCGGACACCCCGCCGTTTTTTCCTTCTCTTATTCTCAATAGGGTTTATAAATCCTGTGGTTCTGTGTTTCTGTCATTCTTACGGTTTTAATTACAGGGGGAGACTTCCCCAAAAGGACCCCCCCTAATGGGCGTATGTCGGGAAGGGAAGAGACTGACCCCCAGTGGCGCTGGGGAACACGGATTAAAAACCAACCAGCGGAAAGAGAGGAATCCTGAATACTCACCACTGGGACATTTATCATCCTGCTGAACCCCCCTGGACAGGTTCCGATCGCGGGGATCCCGGGTGTAAAAGGGCGGGGACAGGGAGCCGGGAAATCTTGTTGCCGCGAACAACATAACTCGGAAAATGGATCACTGGGGCCCAAAGTCTTCCCCCCCCCTCCACTTTTGTACATTCGGATAACATGGGGATACTTATCTCTTATAATAAGATATACAATCCCTCATCTCTTTTTCCCCCTACTACTAGCCACTTACAGTCGCTAATGAAGACCAGCAATGGACAGATGGCCGTCCCCAAACACCCGAGCTGCACGGGACCCTGTATGCTGCGAAGGATCCTGCAGGCTACATCCCCCAAAACTTTCCTCGCCTGTCCCATCCGTCTAGCTCCGTCAACAGAAAGGCCAACAATGCCACAAGAATGAAGGACATAGAAGATTCCTGGACCTCTCTCCAACTCATCCACCTGCTGACTGGAGAGGTGGCGTGTGTTCCCACAAATCCGTTGCTTCGGTTGTCAGTAACAAGTGGATGACCATAATCCCCAGTATCTTGTTGGCGTGGTTGACCCTGTAAATATGTGATGCGCCAGGTTGCCATAAGGTTGTGAGGATGTTTCACCATCTATTTGACTGGAGGGGAGTGGGAGTATTAAAGGCGAAACAAGACATTCTACAAGGAAGTGATGGAGTGCAGTGAATACACAGCAGATCCCACCCGCGGTTCCGTGAGTCTAATGCTTTGTCTCAGGCCGACCAAGTTCGCTGTGACAGATAATGCAGTCAAGATGCAGACCCACTGATGAGCGTTGTTATGATTCTGGTTAAAACACGACATAGGTCAATGGCAGAAACATTGTAATTTTCTCGACCAATCTTAATGGAAATATTCATCTAAGTGGTTCCTCACTTGATCGTTTATTTCTCTAGAGTTTAGTGCCCACTCGTTCACTTAGTGTGATTGCCCTGCACAAAGAACAGGCATTTACCACAATGAAAGGCCCATTTCAGCCTGATAATCACACATGTGTAGCCTGTTTGGTCTGTGCATTGCATCTGCGGGAAAGCCAATAACAATGCCCCATTCACTTAGCCACGTGTTCACAAATGCGATAAATCACAGGGTGTAGGAACCTTAACACCAATGTCCAATCACTTATCACGAACTTAATCCGTCGTCAGACATCCTAAGGCGCAATACCTTAGTGGCGATCTACTCGAGACTCCTTCTTGTTCATAAGTAACTATTCGTGAATGGCTGTGCCTGATAAAAACTAAGTGCAGATTTTCATTATTGTGTCTTTCCCAGGCTTGTGAATATAACAGAGATAGTCTGAATATTACAGATAATCACAATAATTAACCCACAATGTTGTAATAATGAGCCAAGCAAACGGTTCTTTTTAATCTGAGGAAAGGACAAATCTCCAAACCACTGACAATTCTCCAACTGAACAGAAACCACCAGCCAATGGCATTAAGAGGAGTCGGAATCGTGGGAAGGAGGAAACCAATCAGATTGCAGCATCACTACACCATTACAGAACAGTACAGGGAACAGTCCCCACATACTACTACCTATCATGGGGCTGTAACCTAAATAACAGTTGATCAGCCATAATTAATATATTACAATGGGATTTTAAAGAGGAGTCTGCTTCCATGGGAAGAGGAGGAAAACCAATCCCGATTGAAGCATTAATACACTTCAGAACAGATACAGGGAACAGATACATCTATATCAGCATGCGGATTGCTCACCATAACTAACCAGTGTCAGAGAATTCTATATCCAATGATTAAAGAGGAGTCGGACATTACATGGGGAAGGAGGGAAAATCACATCACGAATTGCAGCATTAATACACTTACAGAAACAGATACAGGGAACAGATACATCTATAACTATCATGGGATGAACCTAAATAAACCAGCCTTGTCGATAAGTTATATCCAATGGGATTAAAGAGGGAGTCGGCTCATGTGTTTGAGAAGGACGGAAACCAATCAGATATGCCAGCATTAATACACATATAGTGAACAGGACTACAGGGAACAGATCCACATCTACATATCATCGGGCACTGTAACCTAATGTCAGATAATGATATATCCAATAGGATTAAAGAGGAGTCGGCTTCATGGGAAAGGAGGCAACACCACATACAGATTGCTAGCCCCATTAATATCTTACAGAAGCAGATACACGGAAACAGTACATGTTCTATATTTAGCATGGGATGTAAACTTCACAACAGATGTCAGGAGACATCCCTATATGTCAAGGGACTAGGGAGGACCCAGTCGGCTCAGGTAAAAGGAGGAGGAAAACAATTAGTTTGCCTAGCAATTAATCAAACTACAGAAACAGATCCACAGGGAACCGATAGATACATCCTACTACTATACATGGGATGTAACGAGGAAATAACGCTTGGCAGATAATTATTATCCATGGGAATCACTTAGAAGAGGAGCGGCCTTCCCCCACACAGAAGAGAAAAACCATTTACTTGTTCGAATGTGCGAAAAAGGCTTCTTTACTAGCACAGTTTCAGATGCTTCTCCTGCTCATCCAAAAAATTCACACGTGGGAACAAACCATTTTACTTGCTCTAAAGTCCCCTCCCCCCCCCCCCCCCCCCCCGGTAAATATTTTAGACGCAAAACCACGATCTCTTGTTATCCTCATATAAGACTCCACACAGCGAGACGAGACGATTTAATTGCTTCATGTGAATGTCGGTGAAAAGTTTTACACAAAAATATAATCACTTGAAACCACTCACCCTACTCAGACTCCACCACCGGTGAGAAGAACCATTTTTGTTTTGAAGTGACGAAATCTTTTTTTTTCCCCAAGGCACTAAAACTTTAAAATCATCAACAAGATGTCAAAACGGAGCCTGAAACCATTTTATTGTTATGAACTGCGGAAAAATGCTTTTTCAACGTCGTG
Source organism: Hymenochirus boettgeri (assembly GCA_019447015.1). Lineage (NCBI taxonomy): Eukaryota > Metazoa > Chordata > Amphibia > Anura > Pipidae > Hymenochirus > Hymenochirus boettgeri. The sequence goes on along the minus strand of JAACNH010007240.1, from coordinate 10,882 downwards.
CACATTGGAGTGATCATACCCAGAACCCACAAGGAGTCCGAGAAACAAGTTTCTCTCGTTCCACTGAGTGTGGGAAATGGTTTTCAAATAAATCTTACCTTAAAGTGCATTACAGGATCACACTAGGGCGCGAGAAACCATTCTTTGTTTTCTGAGTGTGGTGTAATGTTTTTACAAAAGCGATCTCTTGATTATCATATAAGACTAACAAACTGGGGAGAAAAACCATTTAAGTGCAATGAATGTGGAAGAACTGTTTTCTAATATCATTCAAGCTAAAGAGGCATAGGCAAATATCAAATGTAGTTTTTATACCAAGATTGATCCTGGTTTTCATTTCACATTTAAGATGTGAAGTGGAAACTGTGTGATTTTTTTTTCTTGAATTCCCCTGTACCCATTACACACAGGGACCATCTTCTGCTCTTTCACAATGTGGTACAACACTAACCATAACATCAGGGTACCCCACAACCCACAAACTGTTATACTCTTGAAGCTCGTACCTTAAACCACCAGTTGTCTCTTAACATGGTCCCCCCCTGAAAAGGTATTATGGGTGTCGTAAGGGAGAGCGGCACCCAAACTGTTATGGATCCACCAATGTCATGAAATACAGTTATATTTTTTATATATTTATTTCGACATTCTATATTTGCCTATTGACATTATGTGTTTGGTTGTACTTGATTTGGTCTAAGTACACAATGTTTCTATTTTAGGGTTTCCCTGAGATATAAAAATATACCATAAGGTTTGGAAACCCGGGTTATACGATCCAGTGACAATCTCGGTGGGGGCAAAGATTGTCACATTTGTAATATAGAGATATATTTATAGAGGTATCATTTATATTGATAAATAATGTATATTATGAAAAAGCATAAAATAGTAGTTTAATAATTATCTTTATGTAGGGGTTCCCGCGGCAGGGAAAATTGTTTAAAGGGTTCCCAACAGATAACGTTGATGCTCTTACCACTTACATTAAAGCAATAGAAGGAGAGAAGCGAAAACCCATCAATGAAAAATGTATCCCACACATGGCACCTTACTTGAGGATGGATAAAAAATGTCATAGATAAACATGGAATAGTAAATGCGAAACCGCCAGTTGGCTGGCCATCTGTTGACCCTATTCGCCTCGACGCTGAGGCCCCATCCCCACCTAATTGATGATTGGTTCGGAAAAGCAGCAGCATTTCCATTCGCGTACTGAAATGACTGGAGGATTGATTGCACCTGTGGCCTAATGTAGGGCCCCCTGTACCTGGGACGGTAAAAGGGCCTGCAATCTGCCCCGGCGACACGGTCTGCAACCCAACAGCTGGTCGGGTGTTGAGAACTACAACATACGCACCAATCAGCGTGCTTTTAAAGACCGGAACCCCCGAACCAGTGAGAGTGAGAGTCTGACGGACCGGAACAAAGGAAATGACCCCACCCACTATAATTTACCAATCCCTCACTACGGCCACAGCCTTACCCAGTGCCATCCCCAACATGACTAACACTCAATTTCCACGTGCCTAGAACAATCCTAATACGACCAGCGATTCTGCATTTAACCACCCATGTGTACAGTAGGGACCACCACACGTGCTTCCTCCCCATCACCTTCTCCAAGGGGCTCGTTGGCACAAATGCCCCCCTCCGATAAACCCAACCATCACGCTGCTCTACGAGATATACCATGGGTCCAAGTGAATTCCATCACTACTAACCCTCAGGCATAGACAACTTCGGAATAAAAGGTCTCTTGAACCCGCCACGTACCAGTACACCCTAATAATTAGGCTAATTTTTACCAACCTTAATGGTCAACACAGTAAACACACCTTTATTCATTCATATCAAATAACAACATGTATGTCCAAATTTCCGAAAGCCAATGCAATCTTTTTGCAGTGCCAACATCATCTAAAGACCACAAAATGACCCATTTTTGCGGGCCCGGATATCATTGTGCCCCCATTTGTCCACCTTTGCGCTATCCCTGGCCATTATATGGCTCTTGATCCTGGCTGCGTTAGAGCATCTGATTGTTTTCCACAATGCACAGGTGATAAGATAAATTACACATTTGGTTTCTGACATGTGATACACGTGATTTATCCCATGAAACCTGGCCATCTATGGTCTATACGAAGGCTTAGTTTCTGCATACACCATGCACAGTGATACACTTCCACCCACTTTTTGTTAATACAACAAACAATTTTCAACGGTAGACATATGGCAACACAAAAAAGTAACAAACATCAAGTTCCCAGTTGCCTGACCAAACGGCTATGCTCTTCTGCGTGGTTTACCCACACGGGGCACTGTGGGAGCGAAAAGCCACGACAGGCAGACACGCGCCCAGGCTGGCATCACAACCCCACAAGCGAGCCATATGTATAAATATACAGAGAAGGAATGTTCTGTACACACAATAAGCTGTACCCTCATACTGTACTGTCTAAGGGAAACAATATGGCAGCTCCCACCCATATGTATAAATATAAATATACAGAGAAGGAATGTTCTGTAGCAGAGATGTGGAATATCCCTGTAATAAGGACAGTGGTGGGCCACACTCTACAGACCATTCATGAGCTGAATGAACATTCCTCCCTTGTATATTTGTAAAGGAGCTGCCATATTGCTTTTCTGCAGACCGGCAATCCCTATAGATGGAAATAAAGAACCTAATCCAGTTAAAGATTATCCTGTCCTTTATATATAATTCAAAGATGATGCTGAGTACTGCAAACAATATGGCAGCTCCCACACCTAGGTAGGACTATGTCAGCAACTTGTATTGGCCAATTTCCATTGTGGCCCCTTCCCATTTACTGACAACAGTCTGGTATCTGAAGGACAGTCCCAAAACCTTCAGCCCCCAATCTCAATGGGATCCACAGAGGTAAGAATCCCACACAGGATGGAGCTCAGTAGCTTGTAAACCCTTGGCTGGTCTAAGGAAACACTATGGCAGATTCCCTTAGCAGACACCACCTTAGATATATATATTATATATATAATATACACCCTATACGTATACACTAGAATGTTTATTATTGACCACCTGTGAGATTTCAGCCAGACATTGGCTCAGTGGAGATTCTGGGAAGAGGTTGCCAGACGAGAGCATTTATGCCTAGGCAGGTGTTTTGGATAACGCAGGGACCATTTTACTTGCCATTTGTCAAGGTGTGATGTTTGGGTAGGGGTTGCCATGTGTATGGACAGCCATTGTTCCGTGTAACTCTATGTGACTGGATTGAATGGGATTTTAAGCAGCTTCTGAATTCTTAGGTTCATAGAAATAGAATAGAAAGGGCAGATTAGGTCATTGATCCCAATTCTATTTATACCTGCATGGGTGGGAGCTGCATATGTTTCCCTTGACAGTACAGTATGAGGTATGCTTATTGTGTGGACAGACATTCCTTCTCTGTATGCTATTACTATTTATAAATGGGTGGGAGCTGCCATATTGTGTCCCTTAGACAGTTTATGTATGAGGGTTGTTATAGCTATGTGGTACAGAACATTCCTTTCTCTGTATATTTATATATACAGATGGGTGGGAGCTGCCCTATTGTTCCCTTAGGGGACGTACAGTATGAGGGTATAGATGATTGTATGTACAGAACATGCTCTTGTATATTTATATTTTACAATGGGTGGGAGCTGCATATGTCCCTTAGACAGTACAGATGAGGGGATAGCTTATTGTATGTACAGAACATTCCTTCTCTGATATTTATTTAGACATATGAGTGGGGAAGCTGCATGTTGTTACCTTGACAGTACAGTATGAGGGTTAGATTTAGTGTGTACAGAATATCACTCGCGTATTTTATATTTTATACCATATGGGTGGAGTGCATATGTTCCCTTAGACAGTACAGTATTGAAGACTAGCTTATTGTGTGTACAGACAACACCTTCTCTGTATATTCTATTTAAACATAGGGTGGGAGCTGCCATAGTGTTCTCGTAGACAGACAGTATGAGGCGGATTAGCGTATTGTGTGTGTACAGAACAGTCCTTCTCTGTATTATTATTTTATACATATGGGGGGGAGCTGCCCATATGTTTACCTTATGGGATTTAAACCAGCGTCTGCCTTCTCTGTATAGAAATAGAATAGAAAGGGCAGATTAGGTCATTTATCCAATTCTATTTATACCTGCATGGGTGGGAGTCCATATTGTTTCCCTTAGACAGTAATGTATGAGGGGGGTATAGCTTATTGTGTGTACAGAACATTCCTTCTCGTATATGTAATTTAGAAAGATGGGTGGGAGCTGCATATTTTTCCCGTAGACAGTAAGTATGAGGGGTTATAGCTTTTGTTTTTTTTTTTTGGGCGTTATGTGTGTACAGAACATTCTTTTGTATATTTATATTCTATACATATGGGTGGGAGCTTGCCAATTGTTTCCCTTAGACAGTTACAGTATGAGGGTATAGCTTATTTAGGTACAGACATTCCTTCTCTGATATTTAATTTATAACATATGGGTGGGAGCTGACATTAGTGTTCCATTAGAACAGTACAGTATGAGGTATAGTTATGTATGTACAGAACATTCCTTCTATGTATATTTATATTTATACATATGAGTGGGAGCTGCCATGTTGTCTTTCCCTTAGGACAGTACAGTATGAGGGTATAGTTATTGTGTGTACAGAATATTCCTTCTCTGTAATGTATATTTATAATATGGGGGGAAGCTGCATAGTGTTCCCTTAGACAGTACAGTATGAGGGTGTAGTTATTGTGTGTACAGAACATTCCTTCTCTGTATATTTATATTTATACATATGGGAGGGAGCTGCCATATGTGTCTCTAGCAGACAGTATGAGGGTATAGCATGGTGTGTACAGAAACATTCCTTCTCTGTATATTTTATATTTATACTATGGGGGGGAGCTTGCCATATTGTTCCTTAGACAGTACAGTATGAAGGTTATAGCCTATGTTGTGTACAGAACATCCTTATCTCTGTATATTATATTTTATATCATATGGGTGGGAGCTGCCAGATGTTTCCCATTAGACAGTACAGTATGAGGGTATAGATTATGTTGTGTATAGACATTCCTTCTCTGTATATTTATATTTATACATATGGGTGGGAGCTGCCATATTGTTCCTTAGACAGTACAGTATGTAGGTTTCTAGGCTATGTGGTACGGAACATTCCTTCTATGGATATTCTATTATACATATGGGTGGAGCTGCCATATTGTTTCCTTAGACAGTACAGGATGATGGTATAGCTAGATGTGTGTACAGAAAACATCATTCTCGTATATTTATATTTATACATATGGGTTGAGCTGCATATTGTTTTACACTAGACAGTACAGTATGGTGTCTAGCCTTATTGTGTTGTACAGAACATTCTTCTCTTGTATATTAGATTTAGACATAGGTGTGGGAGCTGCCCTATTGTGTCCCTTAGACAGTACAGTATGGAGGGTATAGCTTATTGTGTGATTACAGAACCAGTCTTCTCTGTATATTTATACATATGGGTGGGAGCTTGCCATATTGTTTCCTTAGACAGTACCAGTATTGAGGGATAGCTTATTGTGTACAGAAAATTCCTTCTTTTTGTATATTTATACATATGGATGGAGCGCCAATTGTTTCCCTTAGACAGTACAGTATTAGGGTTATAGCTATTGTGTGTACAGAACATTCCTTCTCTGTTCATTTATACATATGGGTGGGAGCGCCATATGTTTCCTTAGGACAGTACAGTATGGGGGTTTGGTTAGCTTATTGTGTGAACAGAAATCATTCCTTCTCTGTATATTTATATTTTACTACTATGGGTGGAGCGCTGCAATATGTTTCCCTTAGACAGGACAGTATGAGGGTATAGATTCTTGTGTGTACAGAACATTTCCTTTCTCTGTATAGTATACATATGGTGGAAGCTGCCATATTGTTTCCTCTAGACATTTACAGTATGAGGGTAGAAGATTATTGTGGGTAAAGAACATCCTTCTCTGTATATTATATTTAATATGGGTGGGAGCTGCCAGATTGTTCCTAGACAGTCAGTATGAGGGTGATAGCTAGTTGATGATACAGAAAATTCACTTCTCTGTATATTTATGACATATGGGTGGGAGCTGCCAGTATTTTTTCCGTAGGACAGTTACATATAAGGGATAGCTTATTGTGGACAGAACATACTTTCTGTATACTTAATACATATGGGTCGGAGCTGCCATATGTTTCCTTAGACAGGTACAGTAGGAGGGTTATAGCTTTTGTATGTACAGAAACATCCTTCTCTGTATATTTTTATCATAATAGGGTGGGAGCTGCCATAGGTTTTTCCCTAAGAACAGTAAGTATGAGGGTATAAGTTATGTGTGTAAGAACATCCTCTCTGTATATTTATTTGATACATAGGGGTGGGTAGTGCCATATTGTTCCCCATAGACAGTACAGTATGAGGGTATGGCTAGTGTGATGTAAAGAACATTCCTTCTCTGTATATTATATGTTATAATTGGGTGGGAAGCTGCCATATGTTCCTAGGACAGCCACAGTATGAGGGGTATAGCTTATTGGTGTGTACAAGACAATTTTTCTATGATATTTATAATATGGGTGGGAGCTGCCTATTGTTTCCCTTAGACAGTCAGTATGAGGTATAGCTTATTGTAGAACAGAAACATTCCTCTCTGTACATTTATTATTTAGTACATATGGGGGGAGCTGCCATATTGTTTCCCTTAGAAACAGTACAGAGGATGGGTACAGTTTATTGTGATGTACAGTATATTCCTTTCTCTGTATATTTATATAGGGTGTGGGCCAGTAGTGCCATATTGGTTTCCTTAGACAGTCGTATGAGGGTTAGCTTATTGTGGATACAGAACATTCCTTCTCTGTATCATTTATAGTTATACATATGGGTGGGAGCTGCCATATTGTTTCCCTGTAGCAGTACGATGAGGGTACAAGCTTATTGAGTGTACAGAAATTCCTTCTCTGGATATCTGATACATATGGGTGGAGGAGCGGCCCATAGGTTGGTTCCCTAGACAGTACAGTATGAGGGTATAGCTGTATTGTGTGTACAGAAACATTCTTCTCTGATATATTTATTTATACATATGGGTGGGGGAGCTGCCATAATTGTTTCCCTTAGACAGTTACAGTATGAGGGTGTAGGGTGAAGCTTATGGTGTGTACAGACACTAATTCCTTCTCTGTATACTATTTATACATATGGGTGGGAGCGCCATATGTTTCCCTAGACGTACCGTATGAGGGATAGCTTATTGTGGTGTGGACGGTAATAATCCTACAGGGTCCCAGAGTGTTCCTCACCTGGACGGTAATAATCCTACAGGGTCCCTGAGTGTCCCCTCACCTGGACGGTAACAATCCTGCAGGGTCCCTGAGTGTTCCTCACCTGGACAGTAACAATCCTGCAGGGTCCCAGAGTGTTCCTCACCTGGATGGTAATAATCCTACAGGGTCCCTGAGTGTTCCTCACCTGGACGGTAATAATCCATGTTCTGTACACACAATAAGCTATACCCTCATACTGTACTGTCTAAGGGAAACAATATGGCAGCTCCCACCCATATGTATAAATATACAGAGAAGGAATGTTCTGTACACACAATAAGCTATACCCTCATACTGTACTGTCTAAGGGAAACAATATGGCAGCTCCCACCCATATGTATAAATATAAATATACAGAGAAGAAATGTTCTGTACACACAATAAGCTATACCCTCATACTGTACTGTCTAAGGGAAACAATATGGCAGCTCCCACCCATATGTATAACATATAAATGTACAGAGAAAGGAAATGTTCTGTATCACAATAGCTATACACCTCATACCTACTCTAAGGGAACAACTATGGCAGCTACCCCACCCATATTATAAATAACAGAGTAAGGAATGTTTCTGTTACACCAACAACTCAACTATCCTCATCGTACTGTCTAAGGAAACAATCGGCAGCTCTCCACCCATATGTATGAAATAATAAATATACAGGAGGAATGTTCTGTATCTACACAATAGCTATAACCTCATACTGTACTGTCTAAGGGAAACACTAGGCAGCTCCCACCCATATGTAAATAGAATATACAGAGAAGATTGGTCGTACACACCATAAGCTATACCCCATACTGTATGTCTAGGGAAACATTATGCAGCTTCCCACCACCCATATGTATGAAATATATATATCAGAGAAGAATGTTTCTGTACAACACAATAGCTATACCCTCATACTGTACTGTCTATGGGAACAACTAATGGCACGCTCCCACCACCATATGTATAGATATACAGAGAAGGAATGTTCTGTACATACAATAAGCTTATACCCTCATACTGTACTGCTAGGGGAAACAATATGGCCAGCTCCCACCCATATGTAAATATATACAGAGAAGGAATGTTCTTACAACAATAAGCTACCCCTCATACTGACTGTCTAGCGAAACCTAATGGCATCTCTGCGACCCATATTATAAGTATACAGAAAAAGGTATCTGTACACACAATAAACTTAACCCATCTAAGTAACTGTCCTAGGGAACAAATATGGCAGCTCCCCCCATATGCAAATATTACAGAGAGTAATTTCTGTACATACAATAGCTATACCTCATACTGTACTGTCTAAGGGAACAAATTGCAGCTTCCACCGCATATTTATAATATCAGAGAAGGAATGATTCTTTACACACAATAAGCTGTACAACCCCTCATACTGTAATGTCCTGGGGAAACATTATGGCAGCTCCCCACCCAATGTATAACTATATTACAGAGAAGGAATGTTCTGTACACACACTAAATGCCATACCCTCATACTGTCCTGTCTAAGGGAAACAATATGCAGCGCTCACCCTAATGTAGTAAATATAATATACAGGGAAGGATGTTCTGTCACACACATAATCTATACCCCCCCATACTCTACTGTCCTTAAGGAAAATATGGCGCTCCACCCTATATGTATAAAATATACAGGAAGGATGTTCTGTACAACACAATAGCTATATACCCTATACTGTACCTGTCTAAGGGAAACAATTGGCGCTCCATCCCATATGTATAAATATACTATATAAAGAGAAGGATTGTCTGTACACAATAAGCTATCCCTCAATACTGGTACTGTCTAAGGGAAAACTATGGCGCTCCCACCCATATGTATAAATATACAGAGAAGGATGTTCTGTATCATCACAATAAGCTATCAACCCTCCATACTGACTGTCTAGGGAACATAGGGCAGTCTCCCACCCATATGTAAATCATAAATATACAGAGAAGAGTGTTCTGTACCCACAATAAGTCTGCACCATACTGTAACTGTCTAGGTAAAACAATATGCAGCTCACCCATATGTATAAATATAAATATACGAGAATGATGTTTTCTGTACACACATCTAGCTATACCATCATCCTGTACTGTCTAAGGAAACAATATGGCAGCTCCACCCATATGTATAATAGAATATCCATAGAAGGAATGTTCCGTACCACATAGCCTAGAAACCTACATACTGTACTGTCTAAGGAACAATATGGCAGCTCCCACCCATATGTATAAATATAAATATACAGAGAAGGAATGTCTATACACAACATAATCTATACCCTCATACTGTACTGTCTAATGGGAAACATCTGGCAGCTCCCACCCATATGATATAAAATATAATATACAGAGATAAGGATGTTCTGTACACAACATAGGCTATAACCTTCATACTGTACTGTCTAAGGAACAATATGGCAAGCTCCCCCCCATAGTATAAATATAAAATATACAGAGAAGGAATGTTTCTGTACACACCATGCTATACCCTCATACTGTCTGCTAGAGACACATATGGCAGCTCCCTCCCATATGTATAAATATAAATATACAGAGAAGGAATGTTCTGTACACACAATAAGCTATACCCTCATACTGTACTGTCTAAGGGAAACACTATGGCAGCTCCCACCCATATGTATAAATATAAATATACAGAGAAGGAATGTTCTGTACACACAATAAGCTATACCCTCATACAGTACAGTTTACTGCCCCCCATACAGTGACAGTACAGTTTACTGTATCCCCCATACAGTGACTGGACGGTAACAATCCTGCAGGGTCCCTGAGTGTTCCTCACCTGGACAGTAACAATCCTGCAGGGTCCCTGAGTGTTCCTCACCTGGACGGTAACAATCCTACAGGGTCCCAGAGTGTTCCTCACCTGGACGGTAATAATCCTACAGGGTCCCAGAGTGTTCCTCACCCGGACGGTAATAATCCTGCAGGGTCTGAGTGTCCCCTCACCTGGACGGTAATAATCCTGCAGGGTCCCTGAGTATCCCCTCACCTGGATGGTAATCCTGCAGGGTCCCTGAGTGTCCCCTCACCTGGACGGTAATAATCCTACAGGGTCTGAGTTTCCCCTCACCTGGACGGTAATAATCCTGCAGGGTCCCTGAGTGTCCCCTCACCTGGACGGTAACAATCCTGCAGGGTCCCTGAGTGTTCCTCACCTGGACAGTAACAATCCTGCAGGGTCCCTGAGTGTTCCTCACCTGGACGGTAATAATCCTACAGGGTCCCAGAGTGTTCCTCACCTGGACAGTAATAATCCTACAGGGTCCCTGAGTGTTCCTCACCTGGACGGTAACAATCCTGCAGGGTCCCTGAGTGTCCCCTCACCTGGACGGTAACAATCCTGCAGGGTCCCTGAGTGTTCCTCACCTGGACGGTAATAATCCTGCAGGGTCCCAGAGTGTTCCTCACCTGGATGGTAATAATCCTACAGGGTCCCTGAGTGTTCCTCACCTGGACGGTAATAATCC
>JAACNH010007239.1:0-15457 GCA_019447015.1 Hymenochirus boettgeri | reverse complement strand
CATGACGATTTTTCTTCCAGATTATAAGAACATGACATGGGATTTCTCCAGATTATTTAAATGGCCATGACTTGGCGATCTACCCAGATTATTAACGGACAGACATGGGATTCTCCAGATTATTAAATGACATGGGACATGGAATTCTCCGATTATTAAATGACCATGACATGGGGTTCTCCCGATTATTAAATGACATGAACATGGCGATTCTCCAGATATTAAGTGACTGAACATGGCGATTCCCAGATTATTAAATGGACATTGACATGGCGATTACCAGATTATAAAATGACATGGACATGGCGATTCTCCAGATTATTAAATGACATGACATGGCGATTCTCCAGATTATTAAATGACATGACATGGCGATTCTCCAGATTATTAAATGACATGACGCACTCTCCATAACCCCATTACAGCCTAGCCCAGATTGTAATGAAATAATTTACCCTCATTTTACCTTATTGTTTAATTCATTCATTTTATTGCCCATTGCCATAGAGGGTTAATGTGTGTAAAGGGTTAACCCTGGAGATGATATGGATATTGGGTCACTATTTGCTCTGTGCCTGTGGATAGTGAATGGGGCTCATTGTGGATTTCCCCTAATTCTCACATTCCTTTCTAGATATAAATCTCAACCCCCCTTAGAGCAGAGAAAGGGAGAAGGGTAGAGAAAAAAAATAAAATGAAGTGAAAGGTAGAGACTTGGAATAAATCAGCGCTGCCACGCTGACCAGCAGGGGAAAGTCACCCGGCATGAAACCACAAAGTGATTTCATTCACCAAATGCCAGTAAGTAAAAAAGTTTATCCCTGTGAGCGAATTAACCAAAGTTTATAAATAGTAACAGTTGCTACAGGTCTGAAAAGTGGTGGTGCCATCTTCTCTCTATATACCATGTAGCGTGTGCTATCTTCTCTCTATATACCATGTAGCGTGTGCCATCTTCTCTCTATATCTGTGCTAGTGGGGATGTTCTCGGCTCTGTGCTAGTGGGGATGTTCTCGGCTCTGTGCTAGTGGGGATGTTCTCGGCTCTGTGCTAGTGGGGATGTTCTCGGCTCTGTGCTAGTGGGCATGTTCTCAGCTCTGTGCTAGTGGGCATGTTCTCAGCTCTGTGCTAGTGGGGATGTGATCTGATTAATGGGACGTTTAATATTAGGGACCCCCGATATCCTATTGGATGTTTAATATTAGGGACCCCCGATATCCTATTGGATGTTTAATATTAGGGTATCTGCCTCCTCCCTCTGCCTAATGACCTTTTATAAGCTTGAGCATGTGCAGAGGGGCCACAAGGGGATCAGTCATTGGTTGTGATGTCAGTTGTCACAGCCTTGATTGACAGCATGGAAGGAGGGGCCAGCTTACTTTGCCAGAATGGGGCTAATAATTATCTTTAAATATCTGGTTAGTAATACAGGGAATCTGAATTATCAGTTGGGGGCCGGTAACAGATGTGTGACCATACAGGAAACTTATTATTTCTATATAAATGACAGTGTCAGGCAATATCACTGGGAAAGGACCCGAGCACTCGGAGTTATGATTGGATTCCAGGCGGTGCCGTTAAGGGACGGCGAGCGATTTATTCTTTTAAGTTAAAATCCCATCACGCTTCGTCTGCTGTCACCTCCAGCAAATAGCCAGCGACAGGACGCGCCGCTGTAATCCCATCTAGCGAAGAAATGGTTTGTGTCGTTCTCAGGCTGCTGTGGTTTTTATTGGCAGTAAAATGATCATAGTCGCTGCGTTTACGGTACCTGCGCCGCGGTTTATCCGAGGATAATAAAGAGAAGTGACTGCGAAGCGAACAATATTACTGCAAATGGAAATGTTTACTGTAGCGTAGGGACCAACCCCCCATTCACAGGTCAATGGGACACAATGATTCTGCCTGGAAATGTCATTCATTAATTAATCATAATCATTTAAAGGGGAACTAATCCCAGACTTGCTGCCAACCTGCTAATTGGTGAGATTCACCTCCAATCAGAAGCTCCCAAACGTGACCTCTTCAGTGTCAGAAAACAAACAAGAAATGAATCTGCCATAACCAATGGGATGTTTATATATACAGTAGACCAGTAAAACGCTAACATCCGATTGGTTACTGCTTATTACCAGCACAGACAAACACTGGACTACAACTCCCAGCAATCTTGGGTACATATTCAGGTATAACACAACGTTGGGGGTTGTAGTTCTAGGTTCTGTAGGATAAGTAACACAATTCAGTTAATCATTTAAGCAGCTTTGTGACTTGGTCTATTTAATCTCAAATTAAAAATACTACGCGGCTTTAAAGGTCCCTGACCCCAGAAACTCAACACAGCAGATTAACTGCAAGGCCACAGGGCCCAGTCTTTAATATCATGCTACCACTAATTACACCGTTTCTATTGGTCTGTGCATCTGCCAATCATCGAGGGGATTTAAACACAGAGAGATTTATAACAATAGTTTCCCTTTAAATGCCTATACTGTGAGATAACTGGTCTCAGGAGCTTACAGTCTAAACGTTATAACATTCACTAATAACAGCACACTGTACCTTTAAGAATAATTGATGGGAAATGTAGTTCCCAGCATTCCCTATTCCTCAATTGTGTTTGGTATTTAAAGGGTTAAAGTGAACTGAAAATCCAATATTGTGCTGCCAGAGTTGTCCTCTCTCTAATAATAATACAAGGTAGTGGATTGGAGAGCTGTCCTCTCTCTCTAATAATACAAGGTAGCGAATTGGAGAGCTGTCCTCTCTCTCTAATAATAATACAAGGTAGGGTTGGAGAGTTGTCCTCTCTCTGTAATAATAATACCAGGTAGTGGAATTGGAGAGTTGTCCTCTCTCTCTAATAATAATACAAGTAGAGATTGGAGAGCTGTCCTCTCTCTGTAATAATAATACAAGGTAGTGGATATTGGAGAGCTGTCCTCCTCTCTAATAATAATACAAGGTAGAGGATGGAGAGCTGTCCTCTCTCTAATAATATACAAGTACGGATTGGAGAGCTGTCCTCTCTCTAATAATAATACAAGGTAGTGGATTGGAGAGCTGTCCTCTCTCTAATATAATACAAGGTAAGGATTGGAGAGCTGTCCTCTCTCTATAATAATACAAGGTACGGATTGGAGAGCTGTCCTCTCTCTAATAATAATACAAGGTAGCGGATTGGAAGAGCTGTCCTCTCTCTAATAATAATACAAGGTAGCGGATTGGAGAGCTGTCCCTCTTCTCAATAAAATACAAGTAGGGATTGGAGAGTTGTCCTCTCTCTCTAATAATAATCAAGGTAGTGGATGGGAGAGCTGTCCTCTCTCTCTAATAATAATACAAGTAGCGGATTGGAGAGCTGTCCCTCCTCTAATAATAATACAAGTAGAGGATTGAGAGCTGTCCTCTCTCTCATAATAATCCAAGGTAGCGGATTGGAGAGCTGTCCTCTCCTCTAATAATAATACAAGGTAGCGGATTGGAGAGCTGTCCTCTCTCTCTAATAATAATACACGTGTAGCGATTGGAGAGCTGTCCTCTCTCTCTAATAATAATACAAGGTAGTGGATTGGAGAGCTGTCCTCTCTCTAATAATAATACAGAGTAGTGGATGAAGAGCTGTCCTCTCTCTAATATAATACAAGGTAGTGGATTGGAGAGCTGTCCTCTCCTCTAATATAATACAAGGTAGCGATTGGAGAGCTGTCTCTCTCTCTAATAATAACAAGGTAAGGGATTGGAGAGCTGTCCTCTCTCTCTAATATAATACAAGGTAGGGATTGGAGAGCTGTCCTCTCTCTAATAATAATACAAGGTAGAGGATTGGAGAAGCTGTCCCTCTCTCTCTAATAAATACCAGGTAGTGGATTGGAGAGCTGTCCTCTCTCTAATAATAATACAGTAGAGGATTGGAGAGCTGTCCTCTCTCTCTTAATAATAATCCAAGGTAGTGGATTGGAGAGCTGTCCTCTCTCTAATAATAATCAAGTAGAGGATTGGAGAGCTGTCCTCTTCTTCTCTAATAATAATACAAGGTAGTGGATTGGAGAGCTGTCCTCTCTCTAATAATAATACAAGGTAGGGATTGGAAGCTGTCCTCTCTCTAATATAATACAAGTGTAGTGATTGGAGAGCTGTCCTCTTCTCTACTAAATAATACAAGGTCGAGATGGAAGCTTGTCTCCTCTCTAATAAATACAAGTAGCGGATTGGAGAGCTGTGCCTCTCTCTCTCTATAATAATACAAGGTAGCGGATTGGAGCTGTCCTCTCTCTCTAATATTAATACAAGGTAGAGATTGGAGAGCTTGTCCTCTCTCTAATAATATACAAGGTAGTCAGATTGGAGAGCTGTCCTCTCTCTCTAATAATAATACAGGTAGAGGATTGGAAGCTGTCCTCTCTCTAATATAATACAAGGTAGCGGATTGGAGAGCTGTCCTCTCTCTAATATAATACAAGGTAGCGGATTGGAGAGTCTGCCTCTCTCTTTTTAATAATATACAAGGTAGCGAATTGGAGAGCTGTCCTCTCTCTCTAATAATAATACAAGGTAAGGATTGGAAGCTGTCTCTCTCCTCTCTCTAATAATAATACAAGTAGAGGATTGGAGAGCTTCTCTCTTCTAAAATAAACAAGGTAGTGGGATTGGAGAGCTGTCCTCTCTCTAAATAATACAAGGTAGAGGATTGGAGAGCTGTCCTCTCTCTCTAATAATATACAAGTTAGAGGATTGGAGAGTTGTCCTCTCTCTCTAATATAATACAGGCAGAGGATGGAGAGCTGCCTCCTCGCTCTAATAATAATACAAGGTAGCGATTGAGAGCTTGCCCTCTCTCTAATATAATACAAGGTAGCGATTGGAGAGCTGTCCTCTCTCTTAATAATAATACAAGGTACGAATTGGAGGCTGTCTCTCTCTAATAATAATACAAGGTAGTGGATTGGAGAGCTGTCCTCTCTCTAATATTAATACAAGGTAGGATTGGAGAGCTGTCCTCTCTCTCTATAATAATACAAGGTAGCGGATTGGAGAGCTGTCCTCTCTCTATATAATACAAGGTAGAGATTGGAGAGCTGTCCTTCTCTCTAATAATAATACAAGGTAGCGGATTGGAGAGCTGTCCTCTCTCTAATATAATACAAGGTAGCGGATTGGAGAGCTGTCCTCTCTCTAATAATAATACAAGGTAGCGGATTGGAGAGCTGTCCTCTCTCTAATATAATACAAGGTACGATTGGAGAGCTGTCCTCTCTCTAATAATAATACAAGGTGGATTGGAGAGCTGTCCTCTCTCTAATAATAATACAAGGTAGGGATTGGAGAGCTGTCCTCTCTCTAATAATAATCAGGTAGCGGATTGGAGAGCTGTCCTCTCTCTAATAATAATACAAGGTAGAGGATTTGGAGAGCTGTCCTCTCTCTAATAATAATACAAGGTAGTGGATGGAGAGTCTGTCCTCTCTCTAATAATAATACAAGGTAGCGGATTGGAGAGCTGTCCTCTCTCTAATAATAATACAAGGTAGGGATTGGAGAGTGTCCTCTCTCTAATATAATACAGGTAGCGATTGGAGAGCTGTCCTCTCTCTCTAATAATAATACAAGGTAGCGGATTGGAGAGTTGTCCTCTCTCTAATAATACAAGGTAGCGGATTGGAGAGCTGTCCTCTCTCTATAATAATACAAGGTAGGGATTGGAGAGCTTTCCTCTCTCTAATAATAATACAAAGGTAGATTGGAGAGCTGTCCTCTCTCTCTAATATAAATACAAGGTAGCGGATTGGAGAGCTGTCTCCTCTTAATAATAATACAAGGGTAGTGGATTGGAGAGCTGTCCTCTCTCCTAATAATATCAGGTAGGATTGAGAGCTGTCCTCTCTCTAATAATAATCAAGGTAGCGGATTGGAGAGTTGTCCTCTCTCTAATAATAATACAAGGTAGCGGATTGGAGAGCTGTCTCTATCTCTAATAATAATACAAGTAGAGGATTGGAGAGCTGTCCTCTCTCTAAATATACAAGGTAGCGGATTGGAGAGCTGTCCTCTCTCTCTAATAATAATACAGGTAGCTAATTGGAGAGCTGTTCCTCTTCTAATAATAATACAAGTAGCGGATTGGAGAAGCTGGTCCTCTCTCTAATAATAATACAAGGTAGCGATTGGAGAGCTGTCCTCTCTCTAATAATAATACAAGGTAGCGATTGGAGAGCTGTCCTCTCTCTAATAATAATACAAGGTAGGATTGGAGACTTCCTCTCTCTAATAAATACAAGGGTAGCGGATTGGAGCTGTCCTCTCTCTCTAATAATAATACAAGGTTAGGCGATTGGAGAGCGTGTCCTCTCTCTAATAATAATACAAGGTTAGTGGATTGAGAGCTGTCCTCTCTCTAATAATAATACAAGGTTAGTGTATTGGAGAGCTGTCCTCTCTCTAATAATAATACAAGTTAGGGATTGGAGAGCTTCCTCTCTTAATAATAATACAAGGTAGATAGGCGATTGGAGAGCTGTCCTCTCTCTAATAATAATACAAGGTAGTGGATTGGAGAGCTTGTCCCTCCTTAATAATAATACAAGGTATGGAATTGGAGAGCTGTCCTCTCTCTAATAAAACTAATACATGTAGTGGATTGGAGAGCTGTCCTCTCTCTAATAATAATACAAGTGTAGTGGATTGGAGACTGTCCTCTTCTCTAATAATAAACAGGTAGTGGATTGGAGAGCTGTCCTCTCTCTCTAATAATAATACAAGGTAGTGGATTGGAGAGTTGTCCTCTCTCTAATAATAATACAAGGTAGTGGATTGGAGAGCTGTCCTCTCTCTCTAATAATAATACAAGGTAGTGGATTGGAGAGTTGTCCTCTCTCTAATAATAATACAAGGTAGTGGATTGGAGAGCTGTCCTCTCTCTAATAATAATACAAGGTAGTAAGGTAGTGGATTGGAGAACTGTCCTCTCTCTAATAATAATACAAGGTAGTGGATTGGAGAGCTGTCCTCTCTAATAATAATACAAGGTAGCGGATTGGAGAGCTGTCCTCTCTCTAATAATAATACAAGGTAGTGGATTGGAGAGCTGTCCTCTCTCTAATAATAATACAAGGTAGCGGATTGGAGAGCTGTCCTCTCTCTCTAATAATAATACAAGGTAGCGGATTGGAGAGTTGTCCTCTCTCTCTCTGGATGAGACACACTGCACATGCTCGGACCATAGAACAGGTTTGGGGGCAGACACCTTGGGTTTTGTCTAGAAGGAAGAATAATAAACGTTCTGCCGTATTTCTGTAAGTCCCAGATACTTGTAGGGTAATAATTAAAGGGTCAGTGATGTCGGCTATGGACATGACCTGGCAGATCAACGACCCACACTGGGCTTTACAAGACGGAACCTTTTGTACGGACCTTACAGCAAAGCGATGAACATGATGAAGATGAAACAGTTTAGATGGAACCATCTGGAAACAAACACGGGAGACGTTAAGCGGAATAATAAAATCTGTTTACTTCATATTGTCAGACTCGGGGGCAGAACTCGGAGGGGTTTATAAATCACATTCCGGGAACTGAACGGCTGGAAAGATTTCACAATAAAGCTGGTGGATATTGGCGCCTTGGGAAACACAGCGTGTTGGGAGACAGTGCTGGGGAAGGAGCCTCTCTAACGCTCTCTACGTAAACCGTCTCCACTCACAAACACACGGCTCCAAGCAAACTCTCCTGAATGCGATCTAAATATTCTACGTAGGGAGAGAAATGGCCCTCGAGGCTTTTCAGATCAGCCCCTCGTATCTCTTCTTCTAAGGTTTCCTATGATTTAACATGAACTGGTTATTGTCTATCTGGATTCACACATACAGGATCCTAAATGATCAGAACATCACAAACCATCCATGTAAACAGAGATCCCAACCCAATCCAGGTGGGGATGAGATGGACAGAGGGTCCCACCTGTCACCCAATCCAGGTGGGGATGAGATGGATCGAAGGGTCCACAGCAACCTGTCATCACTGTCACCCCAAAACAACAATGTAAGGAATGTGCCAGGGTCCCCCCCGACCTCTTCATCAAACACACAATCCAGGTGGGATGATATGGGATAGAGGGGGTCCCACCTGCTTCCACCATCAAAATCAAAACCTCCCCAATCCAGAGTGGATAGAGATGGACAGAGGGTCCCACCTGCTTTTGCCACCCAATCCAGTGGGGATGAGATGGATAGAGGGACCCACCAGTCACCCAATGCAGGTGGGGATGAGATGATAGAGGGACCCCCACCTCACCCAATGCAGGGTGGGATGAGATGGATAGAGGGTCCCCCTGTCACCCAACCATGTGGGGGATGAGATGGATAGAGAGGGTCCCACCTGTCACCCAATCCAGGTGGGGATGGAGATAGATAGAGGGACCCCCTGTCTCCCCAATCCAGGTGGGGATGAGATGGATAGAGGGTCCCACCTGTCACCCAATCCAGGTGGGGATGAGATGGATAGAGGGTCCCACCTGTCACCCAATCCAGGTGGGGATGAGATGGATAGAGGGTCCCACCTGTCACCCAATCCAGGTGGGGATGAGATGATAGAGGGCCCACCATGTCACCCATCAGGTGGGGATGAGATGGATAGAGGGACCCACCAGTCCACCCAATGCAGGTGGGATGAGATGGATAGAGGGTCCCACCTGTCACCCAATCCAGGTGGGGATGAGATGGATAGGGTCCCACTGTCACCCAATCCAGGTGTGGGATGAGATGGATAGAGGGTCCCACCTGTCACTCAATCCAGGTGGGATAAGATGGATAGAGGGTCCCACCTTCACCCAATCCAGTGGGGATGAGATGGATAGAGGGTCCCACCTGTCACCCAATCCAGTGGGGATGAGATGGATAGAGGGTCCCACCTGTCACCCAATCCAGTGGGGATAGATGGATAGAGGGTCCCACCTGTCACCCATCCATGGGGGATGAGATGGATAGAGGTCCCACCTGTCCCCAATCCAGGTGGGGATGAGATGGATAGAGGGTCCCACCTGTCACCCAATCCATGTGGGGATGAGATGGATAGAGGGTCCCACTGTCACCCAATCCAGGTGGGGATGAGATGGATAGAGGGTCCCACCTGTCACCCAATCCATGGTGGGGATGAGATGTAGAAGAGGGTGCCACCTGTCACCCAATCCGGTGGGATGAGATGGATAGAGGGTCCCACCTGTCACCCATCCGGTGGGGATGAGATGGATAGAGGGTCCCACCTGTCACCCAATCCATGTGGGGATGAGATGGATAGAGGGTCCCACCTGTCACCCAATCCAGGTGGGGATAAGATGGATAGAGGGTCCCACCTGTCACCCAATCCAGGTGGGGATGAGATGGATAGAGGGTCCCACCTGTCACCCAATCCAGGTGGGGATGAGATGGATAGATGGGGTGTCCCCCTGTCACCCAATCCGGTGGGGATGAGATGGATAGGTCCCACCTGTCACCCAATCCATTGGGGATGAGATGGATAGAGGTCCCACCTGTCACTCCAATCCAGTGGGGATGAGATGGATAGAGGGTCCCACCTGTCACCACAATCCAGGTGGGGATAAGATGGACAGAGGGTCCCACCTGTCACCCAATCCAGGTGGGGATGAGATGGATAGAGGGTCCCACCTGTCACCCAATCCAGGTGGGGATAGATGATAGAGGGTCCCACTTGTCACCCAATCCAGGTGGTGGGGATGAGATGGATAGAGGTCCCACCTGTCACCCAATCCAGGTGGGGATGAGATAGACAGAGGGACCCACCTGTCACCCAATCCAGGTGGGGATGAATAGACAGAGGGACCCACCTGTCACCCAATCCAGGTGGGGATGAGATGGATAGAGGGTCCCACTTGTCACCCAATCCAGGTGGGGATGAGATAGATAGAGGGTCCCACCTGTCACCCAATCCAGGTGGGGATGAGATGGATAGAGGGACCCACCTGTCACCCAATCCAGGTGGGGATAAGATGGATAGAGGGTCCCACCTGTCACCCAATCCAGGGTGGGGATAGATAGATGAGGGTCCCACCGTCACCCAATCCAGGTGGGATAAGATGGATAGAGGGCCCACCTTTCACCCCAATCCAGGTGGGGGATGATAGAGATGAGGTCCCACTTGTCACCCAATCCAGGTGGGGATAGATAGATAGAGGGTCCCACTTCACCACAATCCAGGTGGGGATGAGATAGATGAGGGACCACCTGTCACCCAATCCATGGGGGATGAGATGGATAGAGGGTATCACCCTGTCACCCAATCCAGGTGGGATGAGATGGTAGAGGTCCCACCTGTCACCCAATCCAGGTGGGGATGAGATGGATAGAGGATCACCTGTCACCAATCCAGGTGGGATGAGATGGATAGAGGTATCACCTGTCACTCAATCCAGGTGGGGATGAGATGGATAGAGGTCCCACCTGTCACCCAATCCAGTGGGGATGAGAGGATAGAGGGTCCCACCTGTCACTCAATCCAGGTGGATAGATGGATAGAGGGTCCCACTGTCACCCAATCCAGGTGGGATGAGATAGATAGATAGAGGGTCCCACTTGTCACCCAATCCAGGTGGGGATGAGATAAAATGGAGTGAAGATATGAGAAGACCAAGAGGAATTTATCAGAATCATAGAAGTTTCTAGAAAGAAATGTGCAGAACAAGGAAATCCCATGGGAAATGAATAAAGAGACGAGAGTCAATGTAGTATTAGACGAATAGCTGGAAGATGTTGCAGATTACGTGATGTATCACTCGTCTTTCCAAGTCATTTCTAATCACAGACACATTTACACATGTGTAAAGTCAGTAAAACAAGTCCTGCTGTTTCAATCTCAACTTAGTACAAGAAAATACAAAGAATCCAATGCCACTTTCTGACTCACTCACTACGAGCATGTCCGAACCACTGACTAGGGAAAGGGGAGGTGTTAGAATAACAGGGATAATTCTCTTTTTCCTGCCAACAGTGACAGTCCAGACATCAGCATAAGGAAGTCAGTCCAGGGACAGGCAACATCCACAAGCAATTCAGAGTTCTAGTAAGTACAAGGGGAGGCAGAAACTAGTTTCTTACATGAATCCAGACTAGAGGGCCAATAAAGGTAACTAGTTAGTTACATAGGGGGAGTAATCTAGGACAAAAGTAACCAGTAATCATACTACTGGGGTTTACTAGTTACTTTAGGGGGATTCAGGTAGAAATGACTTGTACCTAACCTGTGATTCAGACAGCATTTCCAACATCCCTGGTATGGAGCCAAACAACTGATACATAACCGAGGAATGCGACCCAACCAATACAAATATGGACAGGGGTGGGTCCCCACCTTCAAAGGGATGGCAAACAGAGACTGTGGCTGATGTTAAAGGGACAGACAGGTTTCTGCATGAAGCACATTGAGCCCTTCTCCAGGTAGCCTGGACTGAAGGGTTACCAGTTATCGGACGTTGCAGAGAACAATTTCAACTTTACTCCCACATTAAAGGATAAGGAGTGAATTACTTAACAATAAATACAATGTTACAACCTACCAATAATACAATGTACAATGTGCCAATAAAAACAATGTTACAATGTGCCAATAAATACAATGTTACAATGTGCCAATAAATAGTTACATTAAATACAATGTTATTATTGTGGATTTATACAGCGCCAACATCTTCCGTAGCTCTGTTGTATTCAATTAGTCACCGGACTTGAAGTTTAGTTGTTGAAGACGTTTCGCTAGTCATCCGACTGGATCTCTCAATTCAGAATGACTGTACAAGAATCTGTGGCAATTATGTACCCTGGAAATCCCAATTAGCATATCACAGCAGGTGTTAAGGGTGTGATTAGATAGTGGCTAAGAGGTGTTATAGGAACGCCCAGAGTTGGGTGTCAAAACAGCATTGTACGTGGCAGACAGTTGGTGTCGAACCCCCCACCCTCTATTTACGCTTGGTTTCTTTATTTTCACATAAATGGCCTCCTTGACACCTCTCTTGAACCAGTCACGTTCCTTTGCCAATATGTTAACATTACAACTTCAAGTATGTCCTTTATCCTTAAGATGCAGATACACGGCTGAGTCCTGACCCGAGGAATGGCTCTTCTGTGCTGCCATACGTTGATGCAGTTGCTGTTTGGTCTCCCCCACATACAAATCAGAGCATTCTTCACTTCACTGCACTGCGTATATGATGTCACTCTTCACTGCACTGCGTATATGATGTCACGGCACTGCACTGCGTATATGATGTCACTCTTCACTGCACTGCATATATGATGTCGCTTTTCTTGTGTTTTCGGTATTGGGTCTTTCGGATGTACCAATTGCTGCCTCAGTGTGTTGTTCGGTTTAAAGCAGACAGGGATCGGTGTTAATTGAAAATTCTTCTTAATTTCTCGGAGACCCCTGCTACATATGGATGACCATGTTCTTCCTCCTGTCTTGCTTTTCCCCTTCACTGTTGGTATTCGTGTTCTTTTCTTTCCTTCTACTTCTTTGACAAAGGCCCAGTCTGGATACCCACAAGTTTTAAGGGCTCCTCTAGATGTTTCATTTCTTTAGCCTTCGCCTCTGTGCTAGGGGAGTTCTCGCTCTGTGCGAGTGGGATGTTCTCAGCTCTGTGCTAGTGGGATGTTCTCAGCTCTGTGCTAGTGGGGAGGTTCTCGGCTCTGTGTTAGTGGGGATGTTCTCGGCTCTGTGCTAGTGGGGATGTTCTCGGCTCTGTGTTAGTGGGGATGTTCTCGGCTCTGTGCTAGTGGGGATGTTCTCGGCTCTGTGTTAGTGGGGATGTTCTCGCTCGTTCTAGTGGGGATGTTCTCGGCTCTGTGCTAGTGGGATGTTCTCAGCTCTGTGTTAGTGGGGATGTTCTCACTCTGTGTTACTGGGGATGTTCTCGGCTCTGTGCTAGTGGGGATGTTCTCAGCTCTGTGCTAGTGGGGATGTTCTCGGCTCTGTGCTAGTGGGATGTTTCAGCTCTGTGTTAGTGGGGATGTTCTCAGCTCTGTGTTATTGGGGATGTTCTCAGCTCTGTGCTAGTGGGGATGTTCTCAGCTCTGTGCTAGTGGGGATGTCTTCAGCTCTGTGCTAGTGGGGATGTTCTCAGCTCTGTGCTAGTGGGGATGTTCTCGGCTCTGTGTTAGTGGGGATGTTCTCAGCTCTGTGCTAGTGGGGATGTTCTCAGCTCTGTGTTAGTGGGGATGTTCTCAGCTCTGTGCTAGTGGGGATGTTCTCGCTCTGTGTTATGGGGATTTTCTCAGCTCTGTGCTAGTGGGGATGTTCTCAGCTCTGTGCTAGTGGGGATGTCTCGGCTCTGTTTAGTGGGGATGTTCTCGGCTCTGTGCTAGTGGGGATGTTCTCGGCTCTGTGCTAGTGGGGATGTTCTCGGCTCTGTGCTAGTGGGGATGTTCTCGGCTCTGTGCTAGTGGTGATGTTCTCAGCTCTGTGCTAGTGGGGATGTTCTCAGCTCTGTGCTAGTGGGGATGTTCTCCTCTGTCTAGTGGGGATGTTCTCACTCTGTGCTAGTGGTGATTTTCTCAGCTCTGTGCTATGGGGATGTTCTCAGCTCTGTGCTAGTGGGGATTCTCAGCTCTGTGCTAGTGGGGATGTTCTCAGCTCTGTGCTAGTGGGGATGTTCTCAGCTCTGTGCTAGTGGGGATGTTCTCAGCTCTGTGCTAGTGGGGATGTTCTCAGCTCTGTGCTAGTGGTGATGTTCTCAGCTCTGTGCTAGTGGGGATGTTCTCGGCTCTGTGTTAGTGGGGATGTTCTCGGCTCTGTGCTAGTGGGATGTTCTCAGCTCTGTGCTAGTGGGGATGTTCTCGGCTCTGTGCTAGTGGGGATGTTCTCAGCTCTGTGCTAGTGGGGATGTTCTCGGCTCTGTGCTAGTGGGGATGTTCTCGGCTCTGTGCTAGTGGGATGTTCTCAGCTCTGTGCTAGTGGGGATGTTCTCAGCTCTGTGCTAGTGGGGATGTTCTCAGCTCTGTGCTAGTGGGGATGTTCTCAGCTCTGTGTTAGTGGGATGTTCTCAGCTCTGTTTAGTGGGATGTTCTCGCTCTTGTGTTATGGGGATGTTCTCAGCTCTGTGTTAGTGGTGTTTCTCAGCTTCTGGTGTTAGTGGGGATGTTCTCAGCTCTGTGTTAGTGGGGATGTTCTCGGCTCTGTGTTAGTGGGGATGTTCTCAGCTCTGTGTTAGTGGGGATGTTCTCAGCTCTGTTCTAAGCTCTGTGCTAGTGGGGATGTTCTCAGCTCTGTGCTAGTGGGGATGTTCTCAGCTCTGTGCTAGTGGGGATGTTCTGCATCTCTGTGTTAGTGGGGATGTTCTCAGCTCTGTGCTAGTGGGGATGTTCTCAGCTCGTGTTAGTGGGGATGTTCTCGCTCTGTGCTAGTGGGGATGTTCTCGGCTCTGTGCTAGTGGGGATGTTCTCAGCTCTGTGCTAGTGGGGATGTTCTCGGCTCTGTGCTAGTGGGGATGTTCTCGGCTCTGTGTTGCAGGGTTCTGATGACACCCAGCTTGTGATCTAAAGGGTGGTGGGAGTCAAACATCAAATACTGATCTGTGTGTGTTGGTTTTCTGTAACCCTCTACTTCCAGTTTACCATTCTCCCTGACTTCTACCAAGCAGTCCAAGAAAGCCAGTTTGTTGTTTTGTATCTTCCCTTGTGAATTTAATGTTTTGGTCCACCGCATTAATGTGTTCTGTGAAAGCTTGTACTTCCTTCTGGTGGATTTTAACCCAGGTGTCATCCACATATCTGAACCAGTGGCTGGGTGCTATGCCCTTAAAGGTATTAAGCGCCTGTTTTTCTACAAACTTCTTGCAGATGTGTCCATGGGTCCTGAGTTCGATACCACCCTTGGACACATCTGGACACATCTGCATGGAGTTTGTGCTTGCGTGGGTTTCCTCCGGGCACTCCGGTTTCCCCCACAGAGGGAAGAACCTGCACCAGTAAATTGGAAGGAACATGAGAAATAGTTTATTTTCCGACACAACAAAGCTCAGTAAATCCTCATCCACAGCCTCCTCCCCCTTCCCATCTAGCAAATCAACGTTCTGAGTCAGTGAACTGCTCCGGAGAAATATTGGATTTCCACGAAGCTTGATGGATGTCTGACTGATGTCCTAACTACACCATCTCTATCACCATAACTACACCATCTCTATCACCATAACTACAGTACCATCTCTATCAACACCATAACTACACCATCTCTCACCATACACAAACCATCCTATCAATCACCATACCTTACATCCTCTATCACCATAACTAACACCATCTCTATCACCATAACTAAATTCTATCACCATAACTACAAACCATCTCTATCCACCATAACTACAACTACAACCATCTCTATCACCATAACTACACCATCTCTATCACCATAACTACACCATCTCTATCACCATAACCAACCATCTCTATCACCA
>JAACNH010007238.1:0-15458 GCA_019447015.1 Hymenochirus boettgeri | reverse complement strand
ATAGATTCCTGCAAACTCTGTTTGTCCCACGGGAGACAGCCACTAGCAACAGCTGGTGGGGTAGAGTAGCATACACCATGTGGTTACTCTGGAGAATTCAAGTCTTTTCATTTCTGAGGGACGCCAGTAGTGTTTGACGAACGTGATCGGAAGACCATCTGGCTACTTTTAAAATTACTGCTAAGGCTACTCCCTTAGATGCTGCCTAGTACAAGCAGCACTCCTTAGAGAGTGGGGTTAAATTGAGAATTGTCAACTCCTGATGATGTCATAGCTTGTAATATCCATCCCCTTATGGTTTTAGATGAGACTGGTCTAAAGGGGGTCTAGATGTTATGAACAATTGCGTGATGTTCCCTTACTTTCATAGGGAGCTGTAAATATTGTTTTAAATGTAAAAATCTTTTTTGTCTTTTAGTAAATCAAGCTCTACTAGTTTAGGGGCAATGTGTGTAGTTTTCATTCTACCTTTAAGTACTATCAGGGTTATTCAATAAAAGTCTCTAAAATGGTGCTAAATTTGCCCCAACCAATCAATCTTATTAACATTAAAAAGCTAAAATCAGATTGGTTGGGGCAAATTTAGCACCATTTTAAACGATAGAACTTTTATTGAATAAACCCATATGTGTATGCCCTCTGGGGTTAGGGACATCCACGGTTCTGATATGAGGATTAGTGTAACTCTGAAGATCTGGCTGCAAGGGCTAAAGCTATAGCAAGCCTGTTTTATCCTGTATCATGCAGAGATAAGGAATTAATATCCATTGTGCTAAGAAATTGAGCAGTACCGGTAAAGCTGGGTACACACAGTAACGATAAAGCCCCGATACCGTCGATCCGACGGTATGGGGCTTTATCGTTACTGTGTGTACGTTCGTTTCCCAAACGAGCGCGCGGCCGCGAACGATCGGTCGGCCGTACGCTCGTTCGGGAAAGGCCGAAAATTTCCATCGGCCGCGCTAGACTCCAATAGGAGTCAGGCGGCCGATGGAAACACACAGTCCCGAGCGTTTCTCCTATAGGGAGACGCTCAGGACTGTGTGTATGCAGATCTTTGAAAGATGGCAGACAGGATCTTGCAGATCCGTCTGTCTCTTTCAGAAATCGTTACTGTGTGTACCTAGCTTAAGTGAATATCCCAAGTGGATTTGTATCTGGGGACTGGAAGGCGAATCTTACTGCTCCTCTGATTATTCTTATATATAAGGAGTGGATCTTTACATCCTGAATCAACAGGTTTAATGACAAAAAATTTTTCTTGGGCATAGCAAACAGTCTATAAGGCTGTTGGCGCAAGGGAGAGCTGTTGGAAACAGAACAAGCTATTTGAGCTTGTGGGAGTTTGGATAGCAGGTCCTGTGACCCTTGGAAACATTCCGTTGTCAGCCTGGAGGAATTTCTCTCCTACTATGTTTGGTGAATCACAGGGAACCAGGGTTTGGATGGCCAAACTAGGTACACTAGTACCAAATCCTGTATCAACTCTGTTTTGATCTTGAATAGGACATAGGCATCAGTGTGTGCGGGGGGGGATGCATATGGGATTGACTATTTGTCCATGGAAAGGATAAAGCATCTACTTTCCACGCTTTGTCGGACCAGACAACGTGCCAATGTGTTCTGAGGCAGGATCTTTATCTTCTGCTGAACCTCTGTTCTATTTGAGCAAATAGGCGAGGTTTGAGGCAAAGTATTGACAGTGATAGATGTCTTGACAGGGCATCTGCTAATTGTTTGTGTGACTGGGTACATAATGTGCTGTCAGACGATTCGGAGAGAGAGAATCGTCTTCCGGATTGCTAATGTTTCTAGGCACAGTTGAGTGGATTTAGTGCCCCCTATTCTATTATGTAGGCACCGCTGTTTGTTGTCGATTGCACTAATAGTGGCTTGCCAGGAGATCCTCTGTCACTAGTATCTGTAATGCTAGTTTATCGCTTCAGTTTCAAAAGGTTTATATGGAGTTTTCCTCTTGAAGAGACCACGGCCTCTGATGGCTTTCTTGGGGGTGAAGGCTCCCAGCCCATTAGAGAGGCATCGGTTGTGATAAATAAGATCTGGGGGAGTCAGTCTGAAAGGGTGAGGACGAAGGTGTCGTATTGACGTAATCTGTAGGAATTCCCCTGTGACCTTTGGTGGTAGTGACAAGGAATATGGTTCCTCAGGCAATTTCCCAAAAATCTGAGACCATCTGCAATAAAGTCAGAGCCTCCTCTGAACTCGGAGAAAAGGCTATTATTCCTATAATTTTTGCCATCACCCGTAAGGACACAGACTGGTGTGCTAGGGTGGATTGTAGAGGATTTGTATAAGGACGTCCATTTCGTCTGGGGAATCTGATGAGTGAATTGATGGTGTCTATGAAGAACCCTAAAATATTAATGATTTTGTAGGTTGTAGGATTGCGTTTTATGTGTATTGTGAAACCTAGTGACAAAGTCTCTTTGATTGGCGAGTGTTTTTTCCTGTGGGTGAAATATGAGTAAGTCGTCTAGATAAATCAGACAAAATATTGTCTTTTGTCTGAAATGTTGGACCACTGGTTTTAGAAGTCTGGAAAAGGTGTAAGGTGCGTTTGATAGGCCAAACACCATGAGATCCAGTGATAAATCTGACCTTTCCATTTGAATTGCAGAAAACGTCTGTGGTTTGGAGACATGTAAATTGTAATCTATTTTTATCATAAAATAATCTCTGTCTTAACAGGTATGTTAAGTCTAACAGATTTTCCAGTCTGAATCTTTTGGTTTTATGTAGCGATTCAGGTTCTGAACATTAAGAAAGGTCTTAAGAAACTGTCCTGTTGGGCACTGGGAATAAGTGACTGCTCCAACCTCTTTTTGTTGGGCAAGATAGTTTATCTTTCTTGTAGTAAGGCTTGAGACAAAATTTCATCCAGGCTTGTGTGAGTGGATGCTCTGGTGGTTTGAAATGGTATGGGTACTTTATTATTGGTAGGAATAAGCCATGTTTATGACCCTTAAAAACCCATTGGTCTGAGCAGATCTCGATCCATGCTGGATAAAATCGAGCTGAAGGTAGTGGGAGGGCAGAAGGGGTTAAAGGAGCTGATCCTTAAATTCTGGGTTGTATCTCCTTGGTTGGCCGAGAGTTTTCTCGGAACGCCCCATGGGTCCTGGGAAGGCATCCCTCCTGTCGAAGGGGCTTTTTGAAGGCAGAAGTAGACCTCTTAAGGTCTTCAAATAATTTCCTGTCCCGGTATCTACCTTTCACTTCGTGAATAAACTCTGATCCAAAAGCAGGCTGGATTCTAAGTTAGGGTATTCATGTGATTTTGGGGCTAACTCTGACATTTTTTGCACCTGTCAGCCAGTGAGCCCTTCTAATGATGGATACGTAATTAAGCGACTGACCAATAATGAGGACTGCCTGCTCATGGCCTTAAGTAAGGCTGTCTTTGAGGTTAGCAACGATTCAATGGATTGGTCTATGGCAAGAGTTGACCAGCTGTGTCCACTATTTTAAAATGCATTTTTTGCAGCGTATTGTCAAAGAATCAACTGATCTGTGGGGTTCTCCTGAGATAGACGGATGCCTGGGTCTATGTCAGGCGCTAATAATGCCTGCATATCAGGGATACCAATGTGGTTCCTGAGAACTAGCTCATCTTCCTTAACTATGTGGAGTGGAAGGATAGCTGAGCAAATTGGAAAACCTCAAAGGATTCTGATCCAGCGTTTTGGATGGGGGGTTTTCACCCACACGGGCGATCTGCAATTTACTTAACTTCCCACGTTCAGAAGACGCTGAAGTGCGTGAAATATTTTCACAGTCCCAATAACTTGACTGGTGGTGGGGAAACATCAAACGAGTGAACTTTGTGATGCAAACGCCTCATTCCCTTCATGCCATTTTGTGCTCAAAAGAACTCTAGAGGGTAAAACTTTTTTGCTGGCAGGTTTATGAATTTGGTGAAAAACTCCACCATCCTTACCCTGTATAATTTGCCTGTGTTCTTATTAGGCCTAATGGGCTGTAACTTCCTCAGAGCTATTACTATTCTGCACTGAGGGCTGTGAGGGGAGGTTTTCCTTACCCTTTTAAATGTTGGCTCTTCCTCTGAGGAGAAGGAAAGTATGTCCCTAATTACCCTTTTTCTGGGTAATATTTTAGGTGTCTGGCGGTTCCGAGGTGAAAATACCTCTGAACTAGTAGCCATGACACTGACAGTGGTCCTCCTCCATGGCACCGAAAAAAAAAAAAACTAAATTGCGCGAGATCTCAGCAAATGCAATGACATCACGGACTGTCAATCACGGTAGCGGCGATTCGGGTAGGCAGCCGCCTAACCCACCAGCTGTTGCTAGGTGGCTGCTTCCCATGGGACAAAAGCAAGATGATAGAATTAAGATTAAGGTTTTCATTTGGCACAACTACAGTTAAAAAACATTTGATAACATCCAAATGGTTTCTGCAAATGTTGCACCTCTTATTAAAAAAGCCCCGTGATTCTCTCAGCCCCAGACCCAAACGGTCTGTGCAAATTCAACCTGCATTGTATCTACACCACCACATTTCTCTGGGTCTATTATTCCACCTTTCAGGGTAGACGCTGCACAGCAAATTGGGACTTATATATCTTCCCTCTATAACCAGACCAGAATTCCCGTCACATATCCCTCCCCCCAGTTCCTTGTAGGAGAGCGACCATGGAATAAGGGAGTAAACTCTGGACAACCCATCAGCATTACTGCCTATGTTCTACTGTAAACTTGTATGGTTGCGAATAAGGAAACCACCTTGTAACTCTTGCATTTTTCTCTTTATTTTGACTCATCCAGGTGAGGGAGCGTGATCTGTAATAAGACGAAACTGTTTACCTAAAAGATAATATTTTAAAGTTTCCAGAGCCCATTAAAAGCTAAACACTCTTTCAACAATTAAGTAGTTTTCTCCTGAAGCTTAAGTTTTTACTTTCTACCACTTCTACCATTACTTCTTGGGACAGAATGCTCCTAAACCTACCTCTGAGGCATCTGTTGCACCACAAACTCCTTTGAAAATCCGGTGCTACTAAAACTGGATGAACACAGAGAACTTGTTTCAACTTACTGAAGGCTTCTTCTGTGTCCGTAGTCCACTTAACCATTACAGGGGCCTTTGCTTTTGTAAGGTCAGTTAATGGACTAGCAATGGTGGCAAAATTTGTATGATTCTTCTATAGTAGCTTGTTAGCCCAAGAAAGTTCTAACCTGTTTCTTGGTGGAAGGCCGAGGCCATTTTTTAATAGATTCCACCTTTGCATTTGTGGCTTAACTAGGCCCCTTCCTATAGAAAACCCCAGATATTTTGCCTCCTCAAGACCGATAGTACACTTTGAAGGGTTTGCAGTCAAACCTACAGCCCTGATTATCAACCACTGCTTGTACTTTTGGCAAGTGTCACTCCCAGTCTGTACTGTGTATAACAATGTCATCAAGGTAGGCAGCAGCATAACGAATATGGGGTTTAAGAACTCGTCCATCATTCTCTGGAACGTGGCTGGAGCGCCATGAAGACCAAAAGGTAAAACCTTATAATGAAAAAGGCCATCTGGGGTAGAGAATGCAGTTTTTCCTTTGCCTTACCTGTTAAGGGAACCTGCCAATAACCCTTTGTTAGATTAATTGTTGTTAGATATTGGGCTTGCCTTGTCGCTCTATCAGCTCGTCAACTTTGGCATTGGATAAGCATCAAATTTAGATTAGTATTAACTTGGAAAATCATTACAAAACCTGATTTCAACATTGGGTTTTGGAACAAGGACAATTGGACTACACCAATCACTTTGATGTCTTCAATCACCTTAAGTTCCAACATCTTTTTAATCTCGCTACTTATGGCTTCCCTACGTGCTTCAGGTATTCTGTAGGGTTTTAAGTGTACCTTTCCCCAGGCTCTGTAACTATGTCATGTTCAATTATATTCGTTTGGCCGGGTACACTGGAGAACACATCCGTTTCGTGCAACAAATTCTTTTACTTCTTGTTTTTGGTGAGTTGACAGAGTCTCAGAATATTGACCTCTGGACCTTTTTCTATTTTATCAATACAGGATAACGACTGGATGATGCATATAGTACCTCCCTGTCTTCCAAGGTTTTAGAAAATTGACATGGTAAATTTGTAGTCTTTCTTCTGTCTGGTTGTCGGATTTTTAGTTGACCTCTCCAACTTTCCCAATTATCTCTTCTCATATGGACCATGTCAAGTTGCTAAAAATTTATTTTCCACAGTTGGCACTAAAACCAGCACCCTGTCCCCTGGCTGGAACACACGAAGTCTAGCATTCATTATAAGAGTGTCACTGAGCTTCTTGAGCTTCAAAAGATGTTCATGTACAATAGGCATGACCACCTCAATCCTGTCTTGCATCTCAGCCACGTGATTATTACACTACGGTGTGGAGCAGTTTCATGCTCCCAGGTCTCCTTGGCTATATCTAGTAATCCCCTTGGATGGCGTCCATATAACAGTTCAAATGGTGAGAATCCAGTTGAGGATGTGGGACCTCTCTGATTGAGAACATTAGATAAGGAAGCAAAAAATCCCAATTTTTACCATCCTTATCAATTACTCTACGAAGCATGGTCTTTAAAGTTTATTAAATCTCTCACAGAGACAATCCGTTTGGGGGTGAGAAAAAGATGTTCTGAGGTGTTTTATCTGTAAAAGTTTGCACAACTCTTTTGTAACTTTGGACATAAATGGGGTCCCCTGATCATTAAATTTCATTTGGGATACCAACCCTACTGAACATTTACATTAATTCCTTTGCTATGGATTTTACCAACATGTTACGGAGAGGATAGCCTCAGGGTAACGGGTAGCATAATCTACCACTAAATATGTATAGGTGACCTCTGGTAGTCTTTACCAATGGACCCACAATATCCATAGCTATCCTTTTAAAAAGTACATCAATTATTGGTAATGGTACAAGTGGATTTCGAAAAGCTTTAAAAGGAGCAGTACGCTGGCACTCAGGGCAGGAACTACAGTAATTGTTAATTGCAGCAACACACCTGGCCAGTAAAACCTCTTCAGTACCCGTCCTTTGTCTTTTCGGATTCCAAATGACCACTAATACGTGACTGTGGGCCAACTTTAACACTGTATTCCGAAACTCTTGTGGTACTAATAATTGTTTATTTTCTTCTGTACCTTCTTTTCTACACAATATAAAAGGTCATTGTCTACTTCAAAATGTGGATATGGCAATGGCCTGTCAGGGTTATTAACTTTACCGTTTACAACTTGTATACTAGCCCTTGCTCCTCCAAGAGTAGGATCCTCCCACTGAGCACTTTTAAAGTTAACATTTTGGCCTCTAAATCTATTAATTTCCTTCCGGCTCCCTTAAGTTTGGAGCATTTTTAACAATTTTAGCCTGGCGTTGCACCTTGGGGTTTTGAAACCACTCAGTACTTGGTAAGTGTGTGGGATCACCTGCAGCAAGAAATTTTCAACTAGGGCAACAAGTTTATCAACATCTTGGGGGTCACTTTGATGTACCCAACATTGCAAAGGCGATGGTAGGGCTCTCAAGAACTGATCCATTACAAGCATCTCCACAATATCCTTAGCAGAGTAAAGTCGGGCTGCACCATTTCCATGCCAGGTGGATTAAATCAAAACATCTGTGAGCGAGCACCTTGTCAGGAACAAATCTCCAAGCATGGAATCTTTGGGCTTGAACAACTGAAGTCACTCCCAGCCGAGCAAGTATCTTTGCCTTCAGTTTGTTATAATACTAGCTAGCGCAGGGTCCAGGTCAAAATACTCTTCTGAGCCTCACCACTTAGAAATGGTGCCAGTAAACTTGTCCATTCCCCAGCAGGCCAACCTTCTTTTTCAGCCGTACGCTCAAAGGCTAGGAATTATGCCTCTACATTATCTGAAGCTGACATTTTTTGAAGGTAATGACTTGCACGAATCCACTTATTACCAGGTGAGCACCCTCCGGTATGACACTGAGCCTCCCAGTAAGGGTTTGAATGTCCCGCTATACTGCTTGGCTCGCCATCTTTTGCTCCTCCCGTGCATCTGCCTGAACCTGTGCCAGCTGTCGCACTAAAGCTTCAGTGCCTTCTCTCTGGACTTGGCAAGGGCAGCAACAGTCTCTCCTTGCTGTATAACCACTGCTGTAAAGCAGCAACATTCTGGGCAGCTTGTGTTAGTTTCTTGTTGCACAGAAGTGGAATGAATCAATGCCTTTAAAACTCCATATTGGACACTTCACCCTCAGACTTTAGTGGAGTGCCCGCATCCTCCACCATATGTGACAGATTGGCCCTTAAGAGTGCTTGGGCCTTGTTATGGGAAATACTCCACAGTCTTTCAAGGAAAGAAGCAACACAGTTCAGGCTTAAAGGCAATTTAACTGTCTTTAATGGTCTTCACTGGTGTAACAAAACAAAAAACAAAACAAAACACTTGCACCATAGCGCTGGCTATACAGTTCAAGCTATCTATCGTTGGGTAGCTACTCCACACCAACACATAAATAACACAATAGAAACAGAATGAGTCAGTTCCAAACACAGTGCCTTACTTGTGAGGTTCTGATTTCTCCCTCCACAGCTCCTGCCTCTGTGCAGATAGATAGAGAGTGAGACACACCCCAGACTCTTGTTTAACAGTCCTGATTAGCACAGGTGTAACATCTACCCGGCCTCTAGGGCTTTACCAAGAGGTGTGCAGGATTACCAGTGGATTAGAACAAATAGCCCACCCGCTTTCCATTTGTCCAGGCCCAGAGACCCTAAACTGTGTGTGCAAATTCAACCTGCATTTGTATCTACACACACACACACACACACACACACACATTCTCTGGGCCTATTATTCCACCTTTCAGGGTAGACGTGCACAGCAAATCGGGACTTATATATCTTCCCTCTCTAACCAGACCAGATCTACTATCACAGTAGCTAAAGTGTGTAGATTCCAATGTTGTCCTTACAGATGTGCCCAATGGTGGAATAGAGCTCTGGACTTTGGTGTTTGGGGTGGTGTGGCTAACCACTGAGCCATCTTGCTGCCCCAAGCTTTAGGTGTTTTTTAAGAAATACAAAGATCAAGATGAAAAAAGTTGGGGTCAGTCTGTAGTCTAAAGCGATTCAAAAAGTGCGCCCACAACATAGATGGTATGAATAAACAAACTACAAAGTTATGTAGCTAAAGTTGTGTAGATTCCAATGTTGTCCTTGAGATGTGCCCAATGGTGGAATGGAATGCAGGACTTGGCATTCAGGGTGGTGGTTGCTAACCACTGAGCACCTTGCTGCCCCACACTTTAGTTGTTTTTAAGAAATACAATGATCAAGATAAAAAAAGTTGGGGCCGTGTATAGTGTAAAGCAAATCAAAAAGTGTGCCCACTCATAGATGGTATGAATAAACAAACTAAAAGGTTACGTAGCTAAAGGTGTGTAGACTCCAATGTTGTCCTTGCAGATGTGCTAAATGGTGGAATGGAGCTTATGACTTTGGTGTGCAGGGTGGGATTGCTAACCACTGAGCCACCTTGCTGCCCCAAGTTTTAGAGTTTTTTTAGGAAATACAAAGATCAAGATGAAAAAGTTGGGGTCAGTATAGTCTAAGTCCATTCTAAAAGTGTGCCCACAACATAGATGGTATGAATAAACAAACTAAAAGCTTACGTAGCTAAAGGTGTGTAGATTCCAATGTTGTCCTAGCGGATGTGCTCCAATGGTGGAAGGAGCTCAGGACTTTGGCATTCAGGGAGTTGTTGCTAACCACTGAGCCACCTTGCTGCCCCAAACTTTAGGTGTTTTTTAAGAAATACAAAGATCAAGAGGAAAAAGTTGGGGTCAGTCTATAGTCTAAAGCGATTCAAAAAGGAGCCCACAACATAGATGGTATGAATAAACAAACTACAAGGTTACGTAGCTAAAGTTGTGTAGATTCCAATGTGGTTCTTTGAGATGTGCCCAATGTTGGAATGGAGCTCAGGACTTTGGTGTTCAGGGTGGTGTTGCTAATCACTGAGCCACCTTCGGTCCCAAGTTTTAGGTGTTTTTTAAGAAATACAAAGATCAGATGAAAAAAGTTGGGGTCTGTGTATAGTCTAAAGTGAATGAAAAAGTGGGGCCACAACATAGATGGTATGAATAAACAAACTACAAGGTTATGTAGCTAAAGGTGTGTAGATTCCAATGTTGTTCTTGCAGATGGCCCAATAGTGGAATAGAACTCAGGACTTTGGGGTTCAGGGTGGTGTTGCTAACCACTGAGCCACCTTGCTGCCTCAAGTTATTCACATTTTTTTAAGAAATACAAAGATCAATATGAAAAAAGTTGGGGTCAGTGTATAGTCTAAAGCGAATCAAAAAGTGTGCCTTTTTACATACTAGATGGTATGAATAAACAAACTACATGGTTACGAAGCTAAAGGTGTGTAGATTCCAATGTTGTCCTTGCAGATTTCCTCAATGGTGGAATGGAGCTCAGTATTTTGGTGTTGCAGGGCAGGTTTGCTAACCACTGAGCCACCTTGCTGCCCCAAGTTTTAGGTGTTTAAATAAAAAGGCAGAAAGAATAGTAATGGATACAAACGTGGGCACACTTCTTTATATCAAAAAAATATAAAGCTCCTTATTAAACATGTGTGGGAGGGAGTAAATACATATATAAGGTATAGGGACAACCAAAGATTAAAAGCACATCCCGTATAGAGTAGCATGTAAGTAGCTGGATATAGCAAAGTAGTCTATAAATTAGTTATCAATCAGTATCCATGTACATGGTAGCATTAAATAGCTAGATATAACAAAGTGATCTCATAAAGTAATTACCAACCAATATACCGGTATATCGTTCCAAGTCACTGCTTATATACTGAGAATATCCCAGGTGTATATTGCTCTATAGTATACAACATGGCAGTGTCCTGGTAACTTATCAAATAATCATTGGTTTAGCATATCAAGTACATAATATATGTATATAGGCTATCTATACAGGTAATAGCCTTAAGGCATATCCTAGTACAACCTTTAGCAGGTACACTTGGTAGATACCTTAGTAAATAATATCCAATTATTATACATAAATAGCCATATTAAATGTTACACAAATAGCTAAGTGGCAGATCATATATGAACCTCAAAACATAGTAATAGCATAAAGCGATACTACACCAGCATTATGTCATATTCAGTACTCTTCGGGAGCAGTTTAAAAATAGACTGGACGCGTTTCGTCTCAGGAAAGAGACTTCGTCGGCAGGCGAAATACAATAATCAAGATGAAAAAAGTTGGGGTCAGTGTAAAGTGTATGGCTTTACTAAAATGGCACCTACGAAATTGATGGTATGAATGAACAAACTACAGGGTTATGTAGCTAAAGGTGTGTAATTCAAATGTTGTCTTTGCAGATGTGCTTAACGGTGGAATAGAACTCAGGTGTTCTAAGGTGGTGTTGCTAACCATGGATCCGTCTTGCTGCCCCAAGTTTTAGATGTTTTTTAAGAATTACAAAGATCAAGATGAAAAAGTTAGGGTAAGTGTATAGTCTAAAGTGATTCTAAAAGTGTGCCCACAACATAGATGGTATGAATAAACAAACTACAAGGTTACGTAGCTAAAGTTTTGTAGATTCCAATGTTGTCCTTGCAAAGTGCTCAATGGTGGAATAGAGCTCAGTACTTTGGTAATGCAGGGTGGGGTTGCTAACCACTGTATCACTTTGCTGCCCCAAGTTTAAGGTGGTTTTTTTTGTTTTTTTTTAAATACAAAGATCAAGATGAAAAGAGTTAGGGTCAGTGTATATTCTAAGGCGATTCTAAAAGTGCGCCCACACATTGATAATATGAATGACCAAACTTCAAGGTTATGTAGCTAAAGTGTGTAGATTCCAATGTTGCCTTTCAGATGTGCTCAAAGGTGGAATAGAACTCAGTACTTTGGTGTTGCAGGGCAGGCTTGCTAACCACTGAGCCACCTTGCTGCTCAAACTTTAGGTGTTTTTTAAGAAATACAAAGATCAAGAACAAAAGTTGGGGTAAGTGTATAGTCTAAAGCGATTCAAAAATGCGCCCACAACATAGATGGTATGGATAAACAAACTACAAGGTTACGTAGCTAAAGTTGTGTAGATTCCAATGTTGTTCTTGCAGAGTGCCCAATGGTGTAATAGAACTTTGGACTTTGGCGGTTCAGGGTGTGTTGCTAACCACTGAGCCACCTTGCTGCCTCAAGTGATTATGTTTTTTAAGAAATACAAAGATCAAGATGAAAAAAGTGGGGTCAGTGTATAGTCTAAAGCGAATCAAAAAGTGAGCCCACAACATAGATAGTATGAATACACAAACTACAGGGTACGTAGCTAAAGTTGTGTAAACTCCAATGTTGTCCTTGCAGATGGGCTCAATGGTGGAATGGAGATCATGACTTTGGTGTTGCAGGGTGGGTTTACTAACCACTGAACCACCTTGCTGGCCCAAGTTTTAGGTGTTTTTTTAGAAATACAAAGATTAAAATGAAAAAAGTTGGGGTCAGTATAGTCTAAGGCCATTCTAAAAGTGTGCCCACAACATATAGTATGAATGAACAAACTAAAAGCTTATGTAGCTAAAGGTGTGTAGATTCCAATGTTGTCCTTGCAGATGTGCTCAAGGTGGAAAGGAGCTCAGGACTTTGGCATTCAGGGTGGTGTTGCTAACACACTGAGCCACCTTGCTGCCTCAAGTGATTGATGTTTTTTAAGAAATACAAAGATCAAGATGAAAAAAGTTGGGGTCAGTGTATAGTCTAAAGCGAATCAAAAAGTGCGCCCACAACATAGATGGTATGAATAAACAAACTACAAGGTTACATAGCTAAATTGTGTAGATTCCAATGTTGTCCTTGCAGAGTGCTCAATGGTGGAATGGAGCTAAGGGCTTTGGTCTTGTAGGGCGGCTTCGCTAACCACTGAGCCACCTTGCTGCCCCAAGTTTTAGGTGTTTTTTTAAGAAATACAAAGATTAAGATGAAAAAAGTTGGGGTAAGTGTATAGTCTAAAGCGAATCAAAAAGTGCGCCCAATCATAGATGGTATGAATAAACAAACTACAAGGTTATGTAGCTAAAGGTGTGTAGATTCCAATGTTGTCCTTGCAGATGTGCTCAATGGTGGAATGGATCTCGGTGCTTTGGTGTTGCAGGGCAGGTTTGCTACACTGGGCCACCTTGCTGCCCAAGTATTAGGTGTTTTTTAAGAACTACAATATCAAGATGAAAAAAGTTGGGGTCAGTGTAAAGTGTATGGCTTTACTAAAAGGGCACCTACGAAATGTGGTATGAATGAACAAACTACAGGGTTATGTAGCTAAAGGTGTGTAGATTCAAATGTGTCTTTGCAGTGTGTTTTGATGGTGGAATAGAGCTCAGGACTTTGGTGTTCCAAGGTGGTTTACTAACCACTGAACCACTTGCTGCCCCAAGTTTTAGGTGTTTTTTAAGAAATACAAAGATTAAAATGAAAAAAGTTGGGGTCAGTATAGTCTAAGGCCATTCTAAAAGTGTGCCCACAACATTAATAGTATGAATGAACAAACAAAAGCTTATGTAGCTAAAGGTGGTAGATTCCAATGTTTGTCCTTGCAGATGTGCTCAATGGTGGAAAGGAGCTCAGGACTTTGGCATTCAGGGTGGTGTTGCTAACACACTGAGCCACCTTGCTGCCTCAAGTGATTGATGTTTTTTAAGAAATACAAAGATCAAGATGAAAAAAGTTGGGGTCAGTGTATAGTCTAAAGCGAATCAAAAAGTGCGCACAACATAGATGGTATGAATAAACAAACTACAAGGTTAAATGCTAAAGTTGTGTAGATTCCAATGTTGTCCTTGCAGATGTGCTCAATGGTGGAATGGAGCTACAGCTTTGGTCTGTAGGGCGGCTTCGCTAACCACTGAGCCACCTTGCTGCCCCAAGTTTTAGGTGTTTTTTAAGAAATACAAAGATTAAGATGAAAAAAGTTGGGGTAAGTGTATAGTCTAAAGCGAATAAAAAGTGCGCCCACATCATAGATGGTATGAAAAACAAACTACAAGGTTATGTAGCTAAAGGTGTGTAGATTCCAATGTTGTCCTTGCAGATGTGCTCAATGGTGGAATGGATCTCGGTGCTTTGGTGTTGCAGGGCAGGTTTGCTAACCACTGGGCCACCTTGCTGCCCCAAGTATTAGGTGTTTTTTAAGAACACAATAATCAAGATGAAAAAAGTTGGGTCAGTGTAAAGTGTATGGCTTACTAAAAGGGCACCTACGAAATTGATGGTATGAATGAACAAACTACAGGGTTATGTAGCTAAAAGTGTGTAGATTCAAATGTTGTCTTGCAGATGTGTTTGATGGTGGAATAGAGCTCAGGACTTTGGTGTTCCAAGGTGGTGTTGCTAACCACTGAGCCGTCTTGCTGCCCCAAGGTTTAGATGCTTTTTAAGAATTACAAAGATCAAGATGAAAAAGTTAGGGTCAGTGTATAGTCTAAAGTGATTCTAAAAGTGTGCCCACAACATAGATGGTATGAATAAACAAACTATAAGGTTATGTAGCTAAAGATGTGTAGACTCCAATGTTGTCCTTGCAGATGTGCTCAATGGTGGAATGGAGATCATGACTTTGGTGGTCAGGGTGGTGTTGTTAACCACTGAGCCACATTGCTGACTCAAGCTTCCGGTGTTTTGTTAAGAAATACAAAGATCAAGATGAAAAAAGTTGGGGTCAGTGTATAGTCTAAAGCAAATCAAAAAGTGTGCCCACAACATAGATGGTATGAATAAACAAACTACAAGGTTACCTAGCTAAAGGTGTGTAGATTCCAATGTTGTTCTTGCAGATGTGCCCAATAGTGGAATAGAACTCAGGACTTTGGTGTTCAGGGTGGTGTTGCTAACCACTGAGCCACCTTGCTGACTCAAGTTATTTCCATTTTTTGGAGAAATACAAAGATCAATATGAAAAAAGTTGGGGTCAGTGTATAGTCTAAAGCGAATCAAAAAGTGTGCCTTTTTACATACATAGATGGTATGAATAAACAAACTACAAGGTTACGTAGCTAAAGGTGTGTAGATTCCAATGTTGTCCTTGCAGATGTGCTCTAAGGTGGAATAGAGCTCAGTACTTTGGTGTTGCAGGGCAGGTTTGCTAACCACTGAGCCACCTTGCTGCCCCAGGTATTAGGTGTTTTTTAAGAAATACAATAATCAAGATGAAAAAAGTTGGGGTCAGTGTAAAGTGTATGGCTTTACTAAACCGCACCTACGAAATTGATGGTATGAATGAACAAACTACAGGGTTATGTAGCTAAAGGTGTGTAGATTCAAATGTTGTCTTTGCATATGTGCTTAATGGTGGAATGGAACTCAGGAGTTTGGTGTTCCAAGGTGGTGTTGCTAACCAATGAGCCGTCTTGCTGCCCCAAGGTTTAGATGCTTTTTAAGAATTACA
>JAACNH010007237.1:0-15459 GCA_019447015.1 Hymenochirus boettgeri | reverse complement strand
AATTTACCCCAATACCCAGAGGTTTATACAGTGGGGTAACAGAATTCCCACCCAATACCCAGAGGTTTATACAGTGGGGTAACAGAATTTACCCCAATATCCAGAGGTTTATACAGTGGGCTAACAGAATTCACCCCAATACCCAGAGGTTTATACAGTGGGGTAACATGTAAAACATAATCACCCAATCCCCGAGGTTTTTATACTACAGGGTAACGAATTTACCCCAATACCAGAGGTTTATACAGTGGGGTAACATAATTCACCCCAATACCCAGAGGTTTATACTACAGGATAACAGAATTTACCCCAATACCCAGAGGTTTATACAGTGGGGTAACAGACAGAATTCACCCCAATACCCAGAGGTTTATACAGTGGGGTAACAGAATTCACCCCAATACCAAAGGTTTATACATACAGGGTAACAGAATTCCCCCAATACCCAAGAGGTTTATACAGTGGGGTAACAATTCACCCCAACCCGAGGTTTTATACAGGGGGTAACAGAATTCACCCCAATACCCCGAGGTTTATACTACAGGGTAACAGAATTTACCCCAATACCCAGAGGTTTATACAGTGGGGTAACAGAATTCCCACCCAATACCCAGAGGTTTATACAGTGGGGTAACAGAATTTACCCCAATATCCAGAGGTTTATACAGTGGGTAACAGAATTCACCCCAATACCCGAGGTTATACAGTGGGGTAACAGAATTCACCCAATACCAGGAGTTTATACAGTGGGGTACAGAATCCACCCAATACCCAAGGTTTATACATGGGGTAACAGAATTCACCCCAATACCCAGTTTTATCAGTGGGTAACAGAATTTACCCCAATACCCAGAGGTTTATACAGTGGGGTAACACATTCCCCCCCAATACCAGAGGTTTATACAGTGGGGTAACAAATTTACCCCAATACCCAGAGGTTATACAGTGGGGTAACAGACAGAATTCACCCCAATACCCAGAGGTTTATACAATGGGGTAAGAATTACCCCAATACCCGAGGTTTATACAGTGGGTAACAGAATTCACCCCAATACCCAGAGGTTATACTACAGGTTAACAGATTACCCCAATACCCAGAGGTTTATACAGTGGGGTAACAGAATTCCCCCAATACCCAGAAGTTTATACTACAGGGTAACAAATTTACGCCATACCCAGAGGTTTATACAGTGGGGTACAGATTCACCCCAATACCCAGAGGTTTATACTACAGGGTACAGAATTTACCCCAATACCCAAGGTTTATACAGTGGGGTAACAGAATTCACCCCAATACCCGAAGTTTAACTACAGGGTAACAGAATTCACCCCAATCCCCGAGGGTTTATACAGTGGGTAACAGAATTCACCCAATACCCAGAGTTTTACAGTGAGGTAACAGAATTCACCCCAATACCCAGAAGTTTATACTACAGGGTAACAGAATTCACCCCAATACCCAGAGGTTTATACAGTGGGGTAACAGAATCTCCCCCAATACCAGAGGTTTATACAGTGGGGTAACAGAATTCACCCCAATACCCAAGGTTATACAGTGGGGTAACAGAATTCACCCCAATTCCAGAAGTTTATACTACAGTAACAATATACCCCAGTTACCCAGAGGTTTATACAGTGGGGTAACAAAATTCACCCCAATACCCAGAAGTTTTATTACATGGTAACAGAATTCACTCCAATACCCAGATGT
The DNA here is from genome assembly GCA_019447015.1 of Hymenochirus boettgeri. NCBI lineage: Eukaryota > Metazoa > Chordata > Amphibia > Anura > Pipidae > Hymenochirus > Hymenochirus boettgeri. Next base: position 13,748 of record JAACNH010007237.1, on the reverse strand, counting down.
TTAACAGTGGGGTAACAGGATTCACCCCATACCCAGAAGTTTTACTACAGGGTAACAGAATTCACTCCAATACCCAGAAGTTTTTACAGGGTAACAGAATTCACCCAATACCCAGAAGTTTATACTACAGGTAACAGAATTCACTCCCGATACCCAGAGTTTATACAGTGGGGTAACAGAATTCACCCCAATACCCAGAAGTTTTATACTACAGGGTAACAGAATTCACCCCATACCCAGAAGTTTATACTACGGGTAACAAATTCACTCCAATACCCTGAGGTTATACAGTGGGGTAACAGAATTCACCCCAATACCCGAAGTTTATACTACAGGTAACAGAATTCACCCCATACCCAAGTTTATACAGTGGGGTAACAGATTTACCCCAATACCCAGAGGTTTATACAACGTGGGTAACAGAATTCACCCCTATACCCAGAGGTTTATAACAGGGGGGTAACAGAATTCACCCCAATTTCCAGAAGTTTATACTACAGGGTAACAATTCACCCCAGAAACCAGGGTTTATACAATGGGGTAAGAATTACCCCAATACCCAGGTTTATACAGTGGGGTAACAGACAGAATTCACCCCATACCCAAGGTTTATACAATGGGTAGAATTTACCCCAATACCCAGAGGTTTTATACAGTGGGGTAACAGAATTCACCCCCAATACCCAGAGGTTTTATACTACAGGTTACAGAATTTACCCCAATACCCAGAGGTTTATAACGTGGGTAACAGAATCATCACCCAATACCCAAAGTTTATACTACAGGGTAACAGAATTTACCGCCCAATACCAGAGGTTTATACAGTGGGGTAACAGGATTCACCCCAATACCCAGAGGTTTATACTACAGGGTAACGAATTTACCCCAATACCCCAAGGTTTGTACAGTGGGGTAACAGAATTCCCCCATACCCGAAGTTATACTACAGGGTAACAGATTCACCCCAATACCCCAGAGGTTATACAGTGGGGTAACGAATTCACCCAATACCCAGAGGTTTATACAGTGAGGTAACAGAATTCACCCCAATACCCAGAAGTTTTTACTACAGGTTAAACAGAATTCACCCCAATACCCAAGGTTTATACAGTGGGGTACGAATTCACCCCAATCCCCAGAGGTTTAATACATGGGGTAACAGAATTCACCCCATAACCCAGAGTTTATACAGTGGGGTAACGAATTCACCCCATTTCCAGAAGTTTATACTACAGGTACAATTACCCCAGTACCCAAGGTTTATACGTGGGGAACAAATTCACCCCAATACCCAGAAGTTTATACTACAGGGTAACAGAATTCACTCCAATACCCAGAGTTTATACATTGGGGTAAAGATTCACCCCAAACCCAGAAGTTTATACTACGGGTAACAGAATTCACTCCAATACCCAGAATTTTTTACTACAGGGTAACAGAATTCACCCAATACCCAGAAGTTTATACTACAGGGTAACAGAATTCACTCCGATACCCAGAGGTTTATACAGTGGGGTAACAGAATTCACCCCAATACCCAAAGTTTATACTACAGGTAACAAATTCACCCCAATACCCGAAGTTTATACTACAGGGTAACAGAATCACTCCAATACCCTGAGGTTTATACAGTGGGGTAACAGAATTCACCCCAATACCCAGAAGTTTATACTACAGGGTAACAGAATTCACCCCGATACCCAGAAGTTATACAGTGGGGTAACAGAATTTACCCCAATACCCAGAGGTTTTATACAGTGGGGTAACAGAATCACCCCAATACCCAGAGGTTTATACAGTGGGGTAACAGAATTCACCCCAATTTCCCAGAGTTTATACTACAGGGTAACAATTCACCCCAGAAACCAGAGGTTTATACGTGGGTAACAGAATTCACCCCAATACCCAGAGGTTTATACAGTGGGGTAACAGAATTCACCCTAATTTCCAGAAGTTTATACTACAGGGTACACATTCACCCCAATACCCTGAAGTTTATACTACAGGGTAACAGATTCACCCCAATACCCAGAGGTTTATACTACAGGGTAACAGAATTCACCCCAATACCCAGAGGTTTATACTGGGGTAACAAAATTCACCCCAATACCCAGAGGTTTATACAGTGGGTAACAGAATTCACCCCAATTTCCAGATTTATACTACTGGGTAACAGAATTCACCCCAATACCCAGAGTTTATACAGTGGGGTAACAGAATTCACTCCAATACCCTGAGGTTTATACAGTGGGGTAACAGAATTCCACCCCAATACCCAGAAGTTTATACAACAGGGTACAAAATTCACTCCAATACCCAGAGGTTTATACAGTGGGGTAACAGAATTCACCCCAATACCCAGAGTTTATACTACAGGTAACAGAATTCACCCCAATACCCAGAAGTTTATACTACAGGGTAACAGGATTCACTCCAATACCCTGAGTTTATACAGTGGGTAACAGAATTCACCCCAATACCCAGAGGTTTATACGTGGGGTAACAAAATTCACCCCATAACCCAGAGGTTTATACAGTGGTAACGAATTCACCCCAATTTCCAGAAGTTTATACTACTGGCTAACAAATTCACCCCATCCCAGAGGTTTATACAGTGGGTAACAGAATTCACTCCAATACCCTGAGGTTTATACAGTGGGGTAACAGAATTCACCCCATAACCCAAAATTTTATACACAGGGTAACAGAATTCACTTCAATACCCAGAGTTTATACAGTGGGGTAACAGAATTCACCCCAAATACCCAGAAGTTTATACTACAGGGTAACGAATCACCCAATACCCAGAAGTTTATACTACAGGGTAACAGAATTCACCCCAATACCCAAAGTTTATACTACAGGGTAACAGAATTCACTCCAATACCCAGAGGTTTATACAGTGGGGTACAGAATTCACACCAATACCCAAAAGTTTTATACTATGGGGTACAGAATTAACCCCAATACCCAGAGGTTTATACAATGGGGTAACAGAATTAACCCCAATACCCGAGGTTTATACAATGGGGTAAATACAGATTGACCCCAATACCCAGGTTTTCTTTTATTTATGGGTATAAGGATTTTTTTTTATATAGAAACCACGCATATCAATTTCAAAATAAAACATGCTTGAATTGACTATTGTTTGTTCTTTCAATTATTATGTAATTCAGCCACATTTGGGTAACAAAATCCTTCACCCCAATAACCCAAGTATTAATCAGGGGTGAAAGACCACCCCTATACACAAAGGTTTAAGCAGTGGGGTAATATACTTCATGCCAATACCTAGAGGTATTAACATTTGGGTACAGACTTCACTCACTCAATGTACAGAGGTTTATACAGTTGGAAACAGACTAGATGTTTATATAGTGGGGTACAAGATAGCCTCACCCCAATACCCAGAGGTTTATACAGTGGGTACCCATAACCTTGAGGTTTATACAGTGTCACCCCAATTCCTATATGTTTACAGTAGTGTAAGGGCTCATTCACACTACGTCAGTTTGTATCCGTTTTCAAACACAGGTGCGTTTAAAATAATGGACAGACAGTAAAACCCCCATAGGATTTCATAATATCGTTCACACCTGCTGCGTTACAATCCGTTCTGTTCCAGTCCGTTTAAATAACGCACTGCATGCAGCATGCATTCTATAGAAATCTATGGAGTACACATTGTTAAAAATGGATACAAATGTATAAAAAAATGGATACAAACGGACAGAAACACATGCTGTACCAGCTATCATGCTGTTACCAGTGCTATCATTCTGTACCAGTTCTAATCTCTGTACCAGTTCTATCATGCTGTACCAGTACTATCATGCTGTACCAGTTCTATCATTCTGTACCAGTTCTATCATGCTGTACCAGATCTATCATGCGTACCAGTTTCATCATGCTGTACCAGTACTATCATGCTGTACCAGTTCTATCATGCTGTACCAGTTCTGTACTGTTCTATCAGTTTCTAGTGTGAACAAGCCTTTACTGATTTCTCCACAATATCCAATGTTATACAACACGGTAACCATTTGACTTTTCCTGATTCCCTGTGGTTTATAATTGGGTAATTAATGGATCTTCCCCATACTCATTTTTATACAGTGTGGTAACAAATCCACCCCAGTGCCTAGAGTTTTATACAGTGGGGTAACAGACTTTATCCTATTACCCAGATTAAAACAGTGGACTAACACCATACTTCACCCCATACACGATGTTTATACAGTAGGGAAACCGTATGACTCACCTCCGTGTCCAGATCTGTATACAGTTTTTGTAACAGACATAATTTACCCCAACCCAGAGGTTTATACATGTGGGTGTAAAATATAGACTTCACCCCATTAGATAGAAATGTATACAATGGAGTAACCGACATACTTCACCCCATAACGATTTACATGTAGCGTAACCATTTACCTTCAATTAACTTCCCCTCTATACCCAGAGCTTATACAGTGGGTAACAGCACCTTTATATCTAGAGGTTTATACACATGGTAACCGTTTGACTTCTTACCTCAATTCCCTGAGGTTTATACTGGGGTATAGATGGATCTCTCCCCAATACTAGAGGTTTATCAGTGGGGTAACAGACTTCACCCCAATACCTATTGTTTTTATGAATAGGGTAACAGTTCCCCCAATACCTAGAGATTTAGACAGTGGGTTACAATTTAGACTTTACCCCATTACCTCGAGTTTTATACAGTTAGGTAAGTACATACTTTACCTCAATTCCCTGAAGTTTATACAGTGGGGTAATAGATATTTCTCCCCCAATCTTGAGATTTAACAGTGGGTCAAAATAGAATCACCCCTTACCAGAAGTTTACAGTGGGTAAACAGGCTTTACCCTAAAACCTAGAGACTATACAATGGGGTAGAAATAGACTCCACCTCATACCTGAGATGTATAGTGGTAATGGACATAATACCTAGAGATTTACAGTAGGATAACAATTTGAATTCACCCCAGTACCCAGTTTATACATTGGGGTAACAGACATACAATACCCAGAGGTTACACAGTGAGGTAACAGGCAGACTTCTCCCAATACCCAGAGGTTTCCACAGTGGGGTAACAGCAGACTCTCCCCCAATACCCAGAGGTTTACACAGTGGGGTAACGGCAGACTTACCCCATACCCAGAGTTTATCACAGTGAGGTAACAGCACCTCACCCCAATACCCAGAGGTTTACACAGTGGGTAACAGGCGACTTCACCCCAATACCCAGAGGTTCCACAGTGGGTAACAGGCAGACTTCTCCCCAATACCCAGAGGTTTCCACAGTGGGTAACAGCAGACTTCACCCCAATACCCAGAGGTTTCCACAGTGGGGTAACAGGCCAGACTTCCTCCCCAATACCCAGAGGTTTACACATGGGTACGGCAGACTTCACCCCAATACCCAGAGGTTTACACAGTGAGGTAACCAGACCTACCCCAATACCCAGAGGTTTACACAGTGGGGTAAGCAGACTTCCACCCCAATACCCAGAGGTTTACACAGTGGGGTAAAAGGCAGACTTCTCCCCAATACCCAGAGGTTTACACAGTGGGGTACCAGGCAACTTCACCCCAATACCCAGAGGTTTACAGTGGGGTAACAGGCAGACCTCCCAGTAACCAGAGGTTTACACAGTGGTGTAACAGTCAGACTTCACCCCAATGCCCAGAGGTTTACACAGTGGGGTAACAGTCGACTTCACCCCAATACCCAGAGGTTTACAGTGGGGTAACAGGCCAAGACCTCCCAATACCCCCAGAGGTTTCACACGTGGTGTAACAGTCAGACTTCACCCCAATACCCAGAGGTTTACACAGTTGGGTACCAGGCAGACTCCTCCCAATACCCAGATGTTTACACAGTGGGGTAACAGGCAAACTACACCCACAATACCCAGAGGTTTACACAATGGGGTAACAAGCAGACCGTACCCCAATACCCAGAGTTTACACAGTGTGGTAACAGGCAGACTTCACCAATACCCGAGTTTATACATGGGGTAACAGGCAACTCACACCCAATACCAGAGTTTCATAGTGGGTAACAGGCAGCTTCACCCCAATACCCAGGTTTACAGTGGGGTAAAAGGCAGACCACACCCAATACCCAGAGGGTTATACAGTGGGGTACAGGCAGACCCACCCCAATACCCAGAGGTTATCAGTGGGGTTAACAGGAGACTCACCCCAATACCCAGAGGTTTATACAGTGGGTTAACAGGCAGACCACACCCCAATACCCGAGGGTTATACAGTGGGGTACAGGCAGACTTCACCCCAATACCCAAGGTTTACTAGTGGGGTAACAGGCAACCTTCACCCCAATACCCAGAGGGTATCTTGGGGTAACAGGCAGACTTCACCCCAATACCAGAGGGTTTACATAGTGGGGTAAACAGGCAGACTTCACCCCAATACCCAGAGGTTTATAGTGGGGTAACAAGGCAGACCACACCCAATACCCAGGGTTATACGTGGGTAAACAGGCAGACCACACCCCAATACCCAGAGGGTTATTAACAGTGGGGGTAACAGGCAGACCACACCCCAATACCCAGAGGGTTATACAGTGGGGTAACAGGCAGACCACACCCCAAACCCAGAGGGTTATACAGTGGGGGTAACAGGCAGACCACACCCCAAATACCCAAGGGTTATACATTGGTACGGAGAAACTACAGAGGTTATACAGTGGGGTAACAGGCAACCACACCCCATAGCGATGTAACAGGCAGATGTCCGTAGATGAAACTATTCCATCAGATGTCCCAATCAAACACTTACAATAATAAGAGGTTTGTGGACTAAACTCTAGTTGGAGCTAAAATCACCACAACCTTCTTTTGTTTTTCTTGAGGAATTTTATTGCTGGATATTTCCTGAAAACTCGTTACAGGAAATAATTAGTATTAATGAGACACCCAGAGAGAGAGGCTACATGAATGTGAGGGACAAACCACCTTGGACTTGCACTTCTATTTACATAAGAGTTCAGGTGAGGAGACTCCACCCCATTACACGGTGATACTTTGTGAGACTTCAGTTGTTAACTCCCTTTGACACAGGTAACTAGAGAGAGAGGATCGGGTCAAAGACCTCAGATAGTTAAAGGAGAGTGACTTCAGAACTTAATGAAAAGCTTGGTCTTCATGGAGAGACATAATCCCAATGAGAATACTGCTTAAGTCAGACATTCAGATTAGCAAGAGATCTTGGTGGAGACCTCATTCCTTTAGTTAGTGACAGCGAGAGACACATGTATCTGTGTATCTAAGTAGTGCCACTCAACAAGAGAACCACCCTGCAATTAGAGACCACATTCAGAAAGTACCACCCTGTAGGGCATTTGGGGTGGTGTGTTTGGGATGTCCTCTTGTTATTATGGGGGGTGTGTTCTACAATTAAAAGGCTTATGTGTTGGAGCAGAGTTTTTGTGCTTTCTGGGTGTAGGACTGTTTTGTTAATGGATGTAGGTTGGTTACCATTTGTGGCTGTATAATAGAACGTTAATTTTTTTCTTCTTAAAATTTTGTGATCAAAAAGTGTTTAATGCCTAAAGGAAGCTGGGCTGGGAAGTCAAGCGCACAATTAAAATAAATTTACCTGGTCAAATAAAACTTTTGAATTGATACACCCAATTAAAAGGGGGTTTTATGGACACTCGCATGGTTAGTAGCAAGTTATCATTTGTGCAAACTACACTCATAACGCCAATATATGGGTACAGTGTTTCTAGTTACATTTGCTTATAGAATAGTTACATAGGAACAACATAGTACAAAGCTGGCGGGGAGGATAATGAAGTGACCCTGATCTGAGCACAGCTCTGTGTATTGTATTTCTCAATAGTGTCCTATTTAAAGGGAAATTTGGAGGGGTATGCAACATAGTACAGAGCTGCAGGGGGAGGATAATGAAGTGAATCTGATCTAGCACACTCTGTGTAATTATTCTCAATAGGGTACCTATTTAACAGGGCAATGGTGGAGGGTATGATTAGTACAGAGAGGCAGGGGGAGGATATGAAAATTAACCTAATCTTAGCACGCCTCGGTGTAATGTTTATTTCTCAATTAGTGCACATATTTAAGGGAATAATGAGGGTAGTAACTAGTACAGGGCTGCAGGGGGAGGATAATGAAGTGACCCTGATCTTAGATACATTATTGAGAGATACATACACGAGCTGTGCTAGATCAGGTTCAGTTCAGTATCCTCCCCCTGCACGCAGTACTATGTTGTTACCCTCCTACATTCCCCTTTAAATAGGGACACTATGAGAAATACCTTACACAGGGCTGGTGCTAAGATCAGGTTCACTTCATTACCTCCCCGGCAGCTCTGTACTATATTTACCCTCCACAATCCCCTTTAAATAGGACACTATTGAGAAATACATAACACAGAACTGTGCTATTTAAAGGAAGGTTGGAGGGATGTACAACATAGTACAGAGCTGCAGGGGAGATAATGAAGTGATCCTGATCTTTGCACACTCTGTGAATGTATTTCTCAATGTGTACCTATGTAAGGGAAATGTTGGAGGTTATAGGGGTGACCCTTCTGCCAGATCTGTATTTTGGATATTAGACCGGGTTCTGGAAGCCTTAGCTGGGTCCACACCATAAGATATTTCCGACCGATATGAGATAGTGGTCGTGCTGGAATATGTTGTGTTGTGGGGCGGCCAGCCGCAACCGAGTTCCCTATGGGATCCTCGACAAACTGACTGCCGCGGCCATTAGTAGCCAATGCTCAGTCGGGACAAAACTCTGCTGGTGTGTACCCGCCTTATTGAGGACTGTATACTGAAAAACAATAGAGCAGCTGTAGAGAAATATACCAATGCATAGCAGCTTCTCATAACTGATTGAATGGATCATCCCGTTCACTGTGAGAAGAATGACTCTTGTGTTCTAATTACCATTGATAAAGAGAGTTCCACCCTGGGATGTACTAATGTTTCATTTCAAGGGGAGGGTGTGTGCAATCTGAGCCAGGAACCCCAGGTTTTCATGTTACTGAAACCCCAAATTATTTTGACTAGTTCTAGCTGAATGATTAATAGAACTGTGTGATATTGGGGGTGGTGGATCTATTGGAGAATGAGCTGAAAGCTGTAAAGTGATTTACCATGGTATGATTGGAATGTATTTGCGATCATTGGCAGTGGCTCTCGGAACGTCCCCCCATACTGTTTTGTGGATACATATTGTAAAGTTGGCTGCTGGAAATGGAGGTGCATTTGGAGTTGGAGGGTGCCACCTTCTCAGTTGGAATTTGAAAAACAAAGGTGTGTCTGTTTATATAAGGGGTGGTGCATGCCCACCTTCTGTCATCTGGAAATGATATTATGCTTATGGCTATTGGAGATATTGGATCTTCTTATGTTAGTAATGAAGGGCTTCCTTACGATCTGACCGGTCCCGAGGGACTTATTTGTTCTGCGCATTGAGTGTTGAGTCCGTCGGATAAGGAGCGAGCGGTCGTAAGTTCCTTCCCTTGTTCCCGGCTCCTGCAGGTTTTATGATGAACCGGGGGGAAGACAAACCGGCTCATTTACCTCCAACTCTTCAATAAAACTGAATAGAAACGGGTTTTACAGTGGAGATAACCTTTAATTGCACATTCCCGACTCCCTGATATGACAATCTCCCTGAAATCATTTTTCTTACACAGAGAGACATCAATTGCGAGCGCATTAGAGCTAGTGACAGTAACACCTGTAATGTTATGGGAGTGTCACTCTCTCTAGGATAAGCGCACCTCCCGCTCATCGCTCTACACATATGAGTGCTGTGCTGGGGATTGCAACTAGCCTGGTGCATGCAACAGATATTCTTTTCTAATTGGTATGTGGATGTTTCAGAAATGTTGTTCTCGTATAGCTGGGTTATTTTGGGGGGTTGAGCGGGGGTGGTGACCTCCCAGAAACAAGTTTTTGCTGTGGTAAGTGACTGGATTTATAGTCAATCTTCCCAATGTGTTCCATGTGATATTGTTGTTGTGGGAGGAACCTTCTGAGCCCTTCCCCACACAAGGTGACCATGGCAGGTTGAAATGTGGGCTTTGCACAGTTGGTTGGTCCCACAGTTTTCTTCTGAAGTTTGAGTTCCGAGAGGAGCAGGTTCTGCCTATGAAGTTTTTATTCATCAGGTATGGTTGTAGATCTAATATAGAAACTTACTGGATCTGGTTAACTAATAGATGTTTTACTGCCCACCAAATGACCTACTCAACCAGCTAAGACACTTCCTCAGCCGTCATATAAAACTGCACGTTAATTTCTCCAGTTACGTAACTGAAGTGTGAACAGATCCAATTACCATAACCGTTACCATGTGTAGTGAAATATAACCATGTGTAGTGAAACTAGGTGGAATTATTGTCCCTTCCCTCCATACTTTCCCTTTGTTTCTGTTCCTTTACCTCACCTCCCTTCTCAGGTTTTCATCACTCTTTCCCTATTGATCGAATATACGTACCTAGTCCCCAATCATCATTTTCTGTAGGTGGGAGTAGGCACAGTAACATTTTCCCCTCCTTCTGTGTCCTCCCCCCTCACCAGACTTTGTCTCTGTTGAACTGTCCTATACAATTAAATGGAACTTAATGGAGAACTAAACCATTTTTCTATACTACTTAATCTGAAAGGATCCAACCTCATCAAGAACACCAATATACTGTAAATGAAATACGTCATTAAGTAAATGTGCTCTCTCTGCTTCTCTCCAGAACCCCAGCCCCCCACTTTTCTGCTACCATTGAATACCCAGGCAATGGGAGACACATTGTTGAAGAGTGTGGCCTTCCATTGGTTTGAACTAAAACCCTTTAGAGTGGGTGGGGCTAAACAGATGAGCGCCGATGCCCCTAGATGTACCCATGGGGGTAAGTTTAGGGTAGAGGGGGTCATTTTCCATTTCACTTTTTCTTAAAACCACTTTAACTTCTTAAAGTTGATTGAGGACAATATTATGTCATTTTACATGTGTATATATAATTCAACATTTGAATTGTTTAGTCATTATTGACTGTGCAGATGGCCAACATTTAAGCCTATTATAATAAAGGCTGTCGTTGTCCGGAAATCAATCATTGCCAAATGATTTTCTGACATAGAAACATTTTAATTTTATGGGTGGCACGAGGTAAAGATAACAGGGAGATTGGTTATTTAGATTTAAAGTCACGTTATCCCGACTTTAACTCCTATTAGTGCCGGAGTAGCGCGGTTACGTAAAAGACACCCGTGGCATCTGGCACCAAGATTTAATATCGCGTTTGCGCTACTTTTTCGCGCATGATTTTAAACGCCGGCTAAATCTTTTGGATTTACCCACCTGCGCGATATTGAATTGCAAGATTAAGGGGTAATCACCCTGGTTTTTGTTTCAAATGGTGCTTACTTTTCCCCAACCAATCAGATATCCTAGTTAACATTTGAAAAACATCTGATTGGTTGGGGGCAAAATTAGCACCGATTCTAATGAAAGAACTTTTATGACCCTGAAAGTATTTAAAGCTACACTATGTAGGAGAGTCACATGCAGAGACTGGACTGCAAAAGGCTAATAGGCAAGTACTGAGCCTATAACGTCTCTCGGTGCATAGCGAATGGTTTCCCATTCCAATAGCTACTATCTGCTGGTGTTAAAGAGCCGTATTTGGCTCGGTGCATGCTTGCGGCGGTTGAGCTACACAGTTTTTGCGTGCAAAACCGCCCTTGTAACGGTTAACGGGACTTTAAGACGAAAACAGATGTTTGCGGCTTTCGTTACATGGCCCTGTTTATTTGGTGCACTGGAGTTCCCTCCCTGCCTGTGGTTTCCCTACTTACAGCCCCCCACGCTGCCGGTCACACGACAGAGCACGGTACTGTGTGCAAATCCGTTATCGGGTTCGCTAAAAGGTGATCTCCTGGCGCTCCAAAAGCGGGTTTGCTGTGTGGCCACCCTCATTGTGTTATCCACGAGTTTCTCACTCCCTAATGGATCGCTAAGTGCGTGGGTAAGCGCGCTAGTGTGCCCCAGCCCTTAGCGAGTATAGTGTCCGATAAAATATTCGTATTTGTTACGAATACTACTGTGTTCCCTGGGAGGCTTCCTATGTAATCTGGGTGTACTAATGGAGATTTTTGCTAGTATAAATAAATATCAGGAGGTGAGTCCATCAGGGCAGAGGTAGGCTATGGGGCTGTGTTGTTTTTAATGAAACTTCGTTATACTCACCACAACCCACTTGGCAGGGACATTGTGCTAAGGAGCTGGGGGAATAACAATGGTACTGATACTGTGATACGTGGACTGTATCTTTAAATGGACCGTTCAATACATTTCCTATACAGACATTTTCCCTGGCCTCCCATGGTCACAATATGCTGGACTCCAGTGTTCCAGGCACCCCTATCCCCTGCTGTACCATGTACCCCCAAATGAATGCCGGTCCAATTCATTTCTCTCCAGTCTGCAATGAGAATTTGCTCAGACTTGGATCATTTACAGGGAGGCTTCTTTGGCAAACAATGAACTTGCCTTTAGGCGTCAACTGTATTTGCAGTAAACCTACATGGGCGCCAGGGAAGAGTTTATTACTAAAACTCTCATAATAACTGGTGTCTCACCCGCCCCCATGCAATCTCCAGGACTGTACCAACCTGCAGGTGTGAAAGTAAATGGATCTCACAATGGGGGCAATGGTAAATCAATATATTGCTCAAATGGAATCTTAGAAAGGGGAGTTCTATTCCTCAGTGTTACACCAATAGGCCACTTATCTTAAGACACAGGAGAACAAACCATAGGGGGGGGGTTTGCAGGTCTTCTTCAGGCTACTGCTACCCAATATACAGTCACTGTTTGGTTTCTGCCATCTTTCCCTTGGATTCACCTCCTGGTGATTCAATAGATGATAATGACAGGGAACTTGTGTGGCGGACGGTACCTACATGAGATGCAAAGGTATGCGCTTTACAATTACAATGTATCATTCTAGACCCCTGCCACTTAGAGCTTACAATCTAAGCATATTTATTTGACTCATACAACTTATCTATTTCTTTTATGGTTTGTGGGGGAAAAAAAAAAAAACCGATTGCCCGGAGGAAAAACCCATGCAATCACAAACCACTGAGGTGGTACCACAAGTTTCCCTGACCTGTATATACGCAGTCTGTGTCCGTTGTACCTTTATATAGACCCAGAACTTCCTCAGTGACTTCTAAGTTCCTTATAATTTACAGTAGGGATACATTGTCCCTATATAATACAGAGTGGTACCCAGAGTTCCCTGTATAACGCATTCTGTGTCCTTTACTTTATATAGACACAGAACTCCTCCATTGACTTCTAATTCCTTATAATTTACAGTAGCGGATAACTTTATTCCTTATAATCATGAAGTGGTACCCAAGAGTTCCCTGTATAAAACGCAGTCCTGTGCCATTGTAGCCTTTATATGGACACAGAACTCCTCATTGACTCTAATATCCTTATAATTTTACTCTAGGTGGATACATTATTCCCTTTATAATACAGAGTGGTCCCAGAGTTTCCCTGTGATAACTCAGTCTGTGTCCTTGTACCTTTATATAGACACAAGACTCCTCAGTGACTTCTTAATATCCTTATGAATTTACAGTATGGGATACTTATCCCTTATCATTATCATATGGGTAACCCAGAGTTCCCTGTATAGACGCAGTCTGTTTGTCCTTTACCT
>JAACNH010007236.1:0-15461 GCA_019447015.1 Hymenochirus boettgeri | reverse complement strand
AAGATACATTCACTGGGGAGGAGTTTATATCAAGATACATTCACTGGGGAGGAGTTTATATCAAGATACATTCACTGGTGAGGAGTAAGAATTATGGCAGATGATGCAGAATTCATTCTCCTTTCAGGTCCTGTAACTAAAATATTAAACTGTTTACTTTTTAGTAACTGATAAGAGATGGCAATGAATTACGGTTAAATGTGCGGTATTATTATTCATGTAGACTCTATGTCATTTTTAATTGTAACCAATCTACTTCCTGTTCCCAACAGCCAACTTCCTCTCTCGCTGTTTCCTTTAATCCAACTGTAACGTCTTCCGGAGATAAGGGCTTGTTTTATTTTTAAATAACCTTGGCCCGTGGCATGTGGCCTACGTTATGCAAAAATAGATCTTTTTAGGGAATCTATGTACCATGTTTTACCTTTTTAAAGGGTCTAATTTAATCTGCCATATTAAATTTAATGTCATCTCCATCTGACAGTTTATCAGTTTGACATATGGTCTTGAAGAACATCTCACACACGGTGCTATACCAGAGCTTATACAAATATATATATATATATACTAGCAAAAGTGTGCCCGTTGGTGCACAATTGAAATTATGTGTGTGTGTGTTTTGCTATGTTCGGATATAGTGGATATGATCTATTACATAAGTACTATTTTAACTGTTACTCAGACAGTCACAGCTTCCCAGAGGAACCAAATAGAATCATCCTGCAGGTCTGAGAGTAGACCCGGCAATCCCTGGCTACACTGTTGGTTTAAAAAACTAAACATGGCTATGTTAATACTTATTAGTATCACCCCGGCAAGTGGTGAATGGTACCCGCTCATATTTATAACATAAGGTACCTCACAGCATCATGTTAGTATAATAGCATACCCCAAATAATCTACTATAAACAAACATTTCTCATTCCCAAGTTTCCTAAAATGCTTTATCTTTATACAGATCTAATTGAAAAAAGATTGCTTGCAGAGCAATTTTAAATAAGTGATAACTGCTTTATATTTCAGTAATTACAGTAAATCCTTCATATACCTGCCTGGCTTACCACTAATCAAAAGGCTAAGGAACATGCCATCGAGCACCTTTCTCCCACCATTATAGTGGCTGCCAATTCAGATTGTTCTAGCCAATCCGAGTCGACTCCCTATTTACCCCAATCAATGAATCAGGTTTAAAAATAGGTTTTGGGCAATTGGGCCTGGTAGAGCTATGGAGTCTAATTGGTGAATTTCATCTGCCGGATACACGGAACAGAGGATGTAAATAAAATAAAAAATCAGTAGCAGCCCATAGCTTATACAGGAACAACATACGAGAAACAGGAGATAAATGGTAGTACCATCACCGCTGCCACTAATTTGTCCCAGATCACTGCTTTTGGAAGGATTATGGGTTCGCATGCACATAGTGGGTTACTCTGGTGGTGCTTTAATGGAAGGATTATGGGTAGCATGGCACACAGTGGGTTACTCTGGTGGTGCTTTAAATGGAAGGATTATGGTAGCAATGGCACACATTGTGATACTCGGTGGTGCTTTATGGAAGGATTATGGTCGCATGGCAACACGTGGGTTACTCTGGTGGTGCTTTATGGAGGATTATGGGTAGCATGGCACCAGTGGGATCTCTGGTGTGCTTTATGAAGGATTATGGGTCGCTGGCACCAGTGGGGTTACTCTATGGTGCTTTATTGAAAGGATTATGGGTAGCATGGCACACAGTGGGATACTCGGGCGGGTGCTTTATGGAGGAATATTGGTATCATGGCACAAGTGGGTTCCGCTGTGGTGCTTTATGAAGGATTATGGGTAGCATGGCACAGCGGGTTTAACTCTGATGGGCGTTATGGAGGATTAATGGGTACATGGGCCCACAGCGGGTTCTCTAGTGGTGCTTTATATGGCAGATTATGGGTAGCATGGACACCGCGTTTACTCTGGTGGTGGGCTTTATGGAAGTATTATTGGTAGCATGGCACACTATTGGTGTTACTCTTATGGTGCTTTATGGAAGGATTAATGGGTAGCATGGCACACCGCGGGTTACTCTGGTGGTGCTTATTGGAAGGATATGGTTAGTCATGGCACACAGTGGTTACTCTGATGGTGCTTTAATTTAAGAGATTATGTGGTAGCATGGCACCCCAGTGGGTTAACTCTGGTGGTGCTTTATGGAAGAGATTAGGGTACAGTGCACACAGTGGGTTCTCTGGTGGTCTGGCACAAGCAGACAGTGCACATTAAAACAGGTTCCCCATAACATGTGCAGTAAATCGGGATGTCCCTGTCTATGGGGCAACACTTTGAATATTGACCAGGCCTGTCAGATTGTGTGTCCTGTAGTGGTGTACACTAATCTTTTGTCTCAGAGTTTGTATCCATAAGGTAAATTGGCCTGTCCATAATCTTGTCTCCCAACTGCAGTAAACAGATCTTATACACAAGCCTCTTGTGTTGCAGTCACTACTCTTCCAAGTCACACACCACAATCTATTTTCACTTTCTCTCCTCCTAGCCATAGAAGTGCAGGGTGTCTTGTCTTTTATTCACTCCACGACACAAACCCCCTGCAGGCTGGAGGTGGTATATTAGGTACTCCTTGGTGAACGTCCGTACAATACACACATCACATCCTGCTGCTTCCTGCTGCCATTTGACCATTCCATGGTTGAAAATAGGGATCTCAGCTCTGTAATGAAGTTTATGTATTTTGTAGATTTTTGTTGTACCTAATAGAAGTCAGTGCTAAACTTTATCTACATTTACCTGATGGTCATTTACACATACATACACCTTTCCTCCTATATGTAATATTCATATACCCACCACCACATTGGTATCTCCGAAAAACTCGATCTCCTTATAAGATATAAATATACTTATATACTATATAAGGGATATATATATATTTCCATTTTATTTGACTGTATAATAATGGTGTCCAGTAGAGTTATATTATTGACTGTCTAATAATGGTGTTACAAGTATAGCGTATTAATGACTGTATCCATAATGGTGTTACCAGTAAGGGCTATTTATTGACTGTCTAATATGGTGTTACCAGTAAGAAGCTATTTAATGACTGTATAAATGTGTAACAGTAGAGCTATTTGATGACTGTATAATAATGGTGTTACCCGTAAGTTATTTCAATGACTGTTATCATAATGGTGTTACCAGTGAGCATTTATTTGACTATTATGGTGGTTTATACCAGTAGAGCTATTTATTGGACTGTATAATATGGTGTTACCAGTAGATCTATTTAATGACTAGTATAATAATGGTGTTACCAGTAGAGCTAGTTATTGACTATACAATAATGGTGTTCCGAGTAGAGCTCTTTATTGACTAGAATATGGTGTACCATTTTATAGATTATTTATTGACTGTAAGAATAATGGTGTTTACAGTATAAGCTTTTACTTTGAACTATAATAATGGTGTTTACCATAGAGTTATTTTTGACTGTATAATACTGGTGTTACCAGTAGAGTTATTTATGAAATGTATAATAATGGGTGTTCCAGTAGAGCTAATTTATTGACTATAAATCAATGGTGTTACCAAGTAGAGCTTATTTTTTGGCTATATAATGGTGTTTATACCAGTAGATAGAGCTATTTATTGACTGTATAATAATGGTTGTTACCAGTAGAGTTATTTAATGACTGTAGAATAATGTGTTTACCATAGAGCTATTAATGACTGTATAATAATGTGTTTAACCAGTAGAGCTATTTTAATGACTGTATAATAATGGGGTTTACCAGTAGATCTATTTATTGACTGTATAATAATGGTGTTTTACCAGTAAGCTTCTTTAATGACTGTATAATAATGGTGTTACATAGAGTTGATTAATGACGTTAATATGGTGTGGTCACCCGTAGAGCTATTTATTGACTGTATAATAATGGTGTTCCCAGTCGAGCTATTTATTTACTGTATAATAAGGTGTTACCAGTAGAGCTATTTATGACTGTATAATATGGTGTTCCAGTAGAGCTTATTATTGACTGTATAATACTGGTGTTTCCCAGTAGAGCTATTTATTGACTGTAAAATAATTGTGTGTACCATAGAGCTATTTATTGACTGTAATAAATGTGTTACCCAGTAGCTCATTTAATGACTTGTAAATAAGGGTGTTTTTACCAGTAGAGCTATTTATTGACTGTATATAATGGTGTTACCATTAAGCGATTTATTGACTGTATAATATGGGGTTCCCGTAGAGCGATTTCTGGATTTATAATCAAATTGTGTTACCAGTAGAGCTATTTCATTGACTGTTTAATAATGGTGTTTACCAGTAGAGCTCTTTAATGACTGTATAAATAATGTGTTCACCAGTATAGTTAATTTAATTGACTGTATATAATGGTGTTACCAGTTAGATCTATTTATATGACTGTATAATATGGTGTTACAGTATAGCTATTTAATTGACTGTATATAATGGTGTTACCATTAGAGCTATTTATTGACTGTATAAATATGGTGTTACCATTAGAGCTATTTATTGACTGTTAATAATGGTGTTACCAGTAGAGCTATTTAATGAACTGTATACTAATGGTGTTCAGTAGAGCTATATTAATCTGTATAGATAATGGTGTTACCAGTAGAGCTTTAATGACTGTATAACTATGTGTTTACCATTTAGAGTTATTTAATGACTGTATAATCTGGTCGTTACCATTAGAGCTATTTATTAGCTGTATAATAATGGTGTTACCAGTAGAGCTATTTAATTGACTGTCATACTGGTGTTTCCCCGTAGAGCTATTAATGACTGTATATAATGGGTACAGTAGACTATTAAATGACTTGTATAATAATGGTGTTACCAGTGAGCTATTTAAATGACTGTATAAAATGGGTGTTACCGCTAGGAGGCTATTTAAGACGTATAAATGGTTGTTACCGGTAGAGCTATTTAATGACTGTATATAACTGGTGTTCCCAGGTAAGAGCTATTAAACTGACTGTATATATGGTGTTACCAGTAGAGCTATTTATTGACTTATAAGCATGGTGTTACGCATAGAGCCTATTTATTGACTATAATAATGGTGTTACCAGTAGATTCTTTATTGACTGTATAATAATGGGTGTTCCAGTCGAGCTATTTATTGACTATAATTGGTGTACCAGTAGAAGTTATTTAATGACGTATTAATGGTGTTACCGAGTAGAGCTATTTATACTGTATAATAATGGTGTTACCGTGTGAAGCTATTTAAGACGGTATAAATAATGGTGTTCCGTAGAGCTAATTTATTGACTGTATAATAATGGTGTTCCGGTAAGAGTTAGTTTCATGAATGTATAATCATGGTGTTACCGGTAGAGCTTTTTTGACTGTATAACTAACGGTGTTACCCGGTAGAGCTATTTTAATGCTTATAATAACGTGTTACCGGTGAGCTTATTTATTGACTGTATAATAACGGTGTTCCCGGTAGAGCTATTTAATGACTGTATAAATAATGGTGTTCCCAGATAGAGCTATTTAATGACTGTCAATATCATGGTGTTACGTAGAGCTATTTAATGACTGTATAATATGGTGTTACCGGTAGAGCTATTTATTGACTGTATAATATGGTGTTTTAACCTGTAGAGTTCTTTAATGACTGTCTAATATGGTGTTTTACCGTAGAAGCTATTTATTGACTGGATATTAGTGTGTTACTCGGGTAGAGCTCTTTTAATGACTGTATATCATGGTGTTAAACCGGTAGAGCTATTTAATGACTGTATAATAATGGGTGTTTTACCACCGGTAGAGCTATTTAATGACTGTATAATATGGGTTACCGTAGAAGCTATTTAATGACTGGTTAATACGGTGTTTCCGGGTAGTATGCTATTAATGACTGTATAATAATGGTGTTACCGTAGAGCTATTACTGACTGTATATAACTTGTGTCCATAGAGCTATCTTAATGACCTGTATAATAATGGTTTACCACGTAGAGCTATTTATTGACTGTAATAAATAATGGTGTTCATAGAGCTTTTAAAATGACTGTATAATATGGTTTTTACCAGTAGAGCTATTTATTGACTGTAATATAATGGTGTTACCAGTATAGCTATTTAAATGACTGTATAATACTGGTGTTACCATTATAGCTTTTAATGACTGGTATATAATGGGTGTTACCATAGAGTTATTTATTACTGTATAATAATGGTGTACCAGTAGAGCTATTTTTGACTGTATAATAATGTGTTACCCAGTAGAGCTATTTAATTGATATAATATGGTGTTACAAGTAGAGTTATTTTATTGACTAGTATAATAATGGTGTTACCAGTAGAGCTATTTATTGAACTTATAATACTGTTGTTACTCAGTAGAGTTATTTATTGACTGATAATAATGGTGTTCCCAGATAAGGTATTTAATGACTGTAAATAATGGGTGTTACCAGTCAGAGCTATTTATTGACTAGAATAATGGTGTTACCAGTAATAAGCTATTTATTGACTATAATAAATGGGTTACCAGTAGAGCGATGATTGGACTGTAAATAATGTTGTTACCAGTAGAGCTTATGTATGCACTGTATACTAATGGTGTTACATTGAGCTATTTAATGACTGTATAATAATGGTGTTACCAGTAGAGCTATTTCATGACTGATTAAAATAGATGGTGTTAACCCATTAGCTATTTATTGACTAGTAATAATAATGGTGTTACCAGTAGAGCTATTTATTGACTGTAATAATATGGTGTTACCAGTAGAGAGCTATTTATTGACTGTTTTAATAATGGTTGTTACAAACCCCAGTAGCGTTTATTTCTTGACTGTAATAATACTGGTTGTTACCAGTAGAGCTATTTATTGACTATAATAATGGTGTTACCATAAGTTTATTTATATTGACTGGTATAAATAATGGTGTTACCAGTAGATTATTTAATGACTGTAAATAATGGTGCTTACCATTTGTTACCAGTAAGAGCTATTTATTGACTATAATAATTGTTGTTACTCAGTGAGCTTATTTTAGTGACTATAATAAGGTGTTCCATAGAGCTATTTATTGACTGTATAATAATGGTGTTTAACAGTAGAGTTATTTAATACTGTTTTTTTAATAATAATGTGTTACAGTAGAGTCTATTTAAATTCTGTATAATAATGGTGTTACAGTAGAAGCTTATTTAATGACTGTATAATAATGTGTTACCAGTAGAAGCTATTTTTTTGACTGGTATAATAATGGTGTTACCAGTAGAGCTATTTATTCACTGTTATAATGGTTTTACCAGGAGAGCATTTATTGAACTGTTTTTAATAATGGGTGTTCCAGTAGAGCTTTTATTGCTGTATAATATGTTTACCAGTAGAGCTATTTATTGACTGATAATATAATGGTGTACCAGTAAGCTATTATGACTGTATTAATGGTGTTCCATAGAGCTATTGATTGACTTATAATAATGGTGTTAACCAGTAGAGCTATTTATTGACTGTATAAAATAATGGTGTACCAGTAGAGCTTATTTAATTTATTGATGTATAAAATAATGGTGTTCCAGTAGAGGCTATTTATTTACTGTATAATAATGGGTGTTACCATAGAGCTATTTAATGACTGTTATAATAATGTGTTCCCAGTAAGTTATTTAAGGACTGTATAATAATGGTGTTTAACCAGTAGAGCCTAATTTATTGACTGTATATATGGTGTTACCAGTAGAGCTATTATTGACTGTACTAATAGGTGTTACCAGTAGAGCTATTTATTGAACTGTATAATAATGGTGTTACCAGTAGAGCTATTTTATTGACTGTATAATAATGGTGTACCAGTAGAGCTATGTATCATGATGTATAATACGGTGTTACCAGTAGAGTCTATTTAATGACTGTATAATAATGGTGTTACCAGTAGAGCTATTTTGACTGTATAATAATGGTTTTACCAGTAAGAGCTATTTTTGACTGTATATGAATGGTGTTACCGTAGAGCTATTTAAATGAACTGTATAAATGTTGTTACCAGTAGAGCTATTGAATGACTGTAATAGTACTGGTGTTACCAGTAGAGCGATTTAATGACTGTCTAATAATGGGTTACCAGTAAAGCTATTTAATGACTGTATAATAATGGGTGTTACCCGGCAGAGCATTTAATACGTATAATAATTGTGTTACCGGTAGAGCTATTTTAATGACTGTAATAAATAGGTGTTTACCAGTTCTGCATATCAGGGTGTGGCGTGTGTCGAGGTGTGTGTGTGTAAGGAATATTATGGTGTTTGTTACGACCAGTAAGCTATTTATTGACTATAATAAGGTGTTACCAGTAGAGTTATTTTATTGACTGTATAATAATGGTGTTACCAGTATTTCTATTTATTGACTATAATAATGGTGTTAGCCAGTATAGGTTTTCAATGACTGTATAATAATTTGTACCAATAGAGCATTTTAATGAACTGTATATAATGGTGTTACCGGTAGAGCTATTTATGACTGTATCT
This sequence comes from Hymenochirus boettgeri, assembly GCA_019447015.1. Taxonomy (NCBI): domain Eukaryota; kingdom Metazoa; phylum Chordata; class Amphibia; order Anura; family Pipidae; genus Hymenochirus; species Hymenochirus boettgeri. The sequence continues at coordinate 6,933 of JAACNH010007236.1, read as the reverse complement.
CATGGGTTTACCAGGTAGACAGCTTTTATTGACTGTATAATAATGGTGTTACCGGTAGAGTATTTAATGACTGTATAATCCGGTGTACCGGTAGAGCTATTTATTGACTGTATTATAACGGTGTTACCGTATAGCTATTTAAAATGACTGTATAATACGGTGTTACCGGTAAGCTATTTATTGACTGTATATACGGTGTTACCGGTAGAGCTAGTAAAATGACTGTAATAATGTTGTTCTACCGGTAGAGCTATTTAATGACTGTATCTATGGTGTTACCAAGTAGAGCTATTTTATGACTATAATAATGGTGTTACCGGTAGAGCTATTTTATTGACTTATAATAATGGTGTTTACCGTAGAGTTCTTTAATGTCACGGTATCATATGGTGTTACCGGTAGAGCTATTTATTGACTGTATAATAATGGTGTTACCGTTCAGAGCTATTATGACTGTATAATAACGAATGGTGTTGACCGGTAGAGCTATTTTAATACTGTAATAATAATGGTGTTTTACCGTAGAGAGCTATTATAATGCTGTCAAATAATAATGGTGTTACCGGTAGATGCTATTTAATGACTGTAATAATACGGTGTTTTACGTAGAGCTATTTAAGACTGTATAATAATGGTGTTACCGGTAGAGAGCTATTTACTGACTGGTATAATATGGTGTTTACCGGTAGAGCTATTTAATGACTGTATAAAGATGTGTTTACCAGTAGAGCTATGTTATTGACCTTGGGGGTATCATAAATGGTGTTACCAGTAGAGCTATTTAATGACTGGTATAATAATTGGTTAACAGTAGAGCTATTTATTGACTGTATAATAATGGTGTTCCCAGTAGAAGCTATTTAATGAACTGATTAATGGTGTTACCATAGAGCTATCTTCTTGACTGTATAATCATGGTTTACCAGTAGAGCTATTAATGTACTGTATATACTGGTGTTACCAGTAGAGCTATTTATATTGACTGTCAATTAAGTGTGTTACCAGTAGAGCTATTTAAGGACTGTATACTATTGTTAACCATTGAGCTAGTTAATTGCTGTATAATAATGGTGTTTACCAGTAGAGTTTTTAATGAACCTGTATATAAGGTGTTTACCAGTAGAGCTAATTAATGAGCTGTATATAATGGTGTTACCAGTAGAGCTATTTTCCTAATGACTGTATAATAATGGGGGTCACCAGTATGCTATCTTATTTAACTGTATATAATGGTGTTACCAGTAGAAGCTATTATTTAATGACTTGTATAATAATGGTGTTTACATTAGCTATTTTACTTGACTGTATAATAAGGTGTTTACCAGTAGAGTTATTTAAATGACTGTATATAATGGGGTTACCAGTAGAGCTATTTATTGACTGTAATAATAATGGTGTTACCATTAGAGCTATTATGACTGTATAATAATGGTGTTAGCCAGTAGCGCTATTTAATGACTTGTTAAAATTTGGTTTTACCAGCTAAGCGATTTAATGACTGTATAATAATGGTGTTACCAGTAGAGATGGATGTTGTTAAACTCCATTTACAGCATTCCTTCGGTATATGGAGACATGTAAAGTGTTAATCAGTCCTAATGTTTGGCTGCTCTGCCCAGAGACCATTGTTTGTCCCATAATATAATATGAACATCACATGGCAATATTAGATTGGATTATACTGACTATGCGAATATAACATAGACCTAGTGTATATCGATCCTGTTCTAATGGCTATATTATTATTATTATGATTTATTAATTATTATTATGATTATTATTATTATTATTATGATTATGATGATTATTATTATTATTATTATTATTATTATTATTTTTATTATTATCATTATCATCATTATCATCATCATTATCATTATCATCATCATTATCATTATCATTATCGTTATCGTTATCGTTATCGTTATCGTTATCGTTATCGTTATCATTGTTATCATTGTTATCATTGTTATCATTGTTATCATTGTTATCATTGTTATCATTGTTATCATTGTTATCATTGTTATCATTGTTATCATTGTCTATTATCCATTGTTATTATCATTGTTATGTTATTATTGTTATTGTTATTATTGTAATTGTTCTTGTCTGTTTGTTCTTGTCTTGTTCTTCTTCGTCTTGTTTCTTGTTCTTGTTCTTCCTTCCTTCTTCTTGTTCATTTCTTCTTCTCCATCTTCATTGTTCTTCTTTTACTCCCTTCTTGTCTTACTTCTTCCTCATTATAGGTTCCTACTTCTCCTTCTTCTTCTTCTGTTCTTCTTTTCTTGTTCTTGCTTCTTCTTGTTCTTCCTTCTTACATTGTTTCTTGTTTCCTTCCTTCTTCTCTTACTTGTACTTCTTCTTTCATTCTCTTCCTTTGTTCTTCTTCTCCTTCTTCTTTCTTCTTCTTCTTCTTCTTGTTGCCCCCCCACCCCCCCATCTTCTCCTTCTTCTTCTCTGTTCTTACTCCTTATTCATTCCTTCTTCTTCTTCCTTATTGTTCTTGTCTGTTCTGCGGCTTTGTCCTGGCGCCTTTTGTGCGCCCGTTGTGGGCAGTCCCCGCTCGTCTGTTTTGATTGCGCGTCCTTCCTTGTTGTCCCCCGCCCCGCCGCCTCCCCGCCTTCCTGGGCCGTTTTCCTTCTCTCTCCAGCTTGCCCGCTCCCTACAGCCGTTAAGCCTTTTGGTTTCCTTTTCCTGCTCCGGGGCCCATGTCTTACATTATGTGTATTCTACTGTCTGATATTCACATCTTGAACTGTCTACTACCCACTGAACCTGAATGCTACTGTTAACAGTACCACCCTGGTCTCTCTGTCCCTCTTCCCCACCTTTGTAAATAGAACCCTTTGTCAGCTCTGATGAATGAGTATTACAGATATACCGTGACCTGGATGGATGAATATTACAGATATAACCGTACCTGGATGGATGACTATTCCAGATATACCGTGGACTTGATGAAATGAATATTACAAGTATACCGTGCCTGATGGATGAATATTACAGATATACCGTGACCCTGGATGTATGCATATTAGATATACCGTGACCTGTGATAATGATATTACAGATATACCGTGAACCTGGATGTAATGAATATTACAGATATACCCGTGACCTGGCATGGATGAATATTACGATTATACCGTGACCTGGAATTATGAATATTAACAGATATACGGTGACCTGGAATGGGTAATATTGCAGATATACCGTGACCTGGAATGGATGAAATTACAGATATACCGTGACCATCCGTGACCTGGATAATGAATATTACAGATATACCGGGACCTGGATGATGAATATTAACAGCATATACCGTGACATGATGGATGAATATCAGATATACCATAACCTGGAATGGATGAATATCACAGATATACCGTGACCTGGATGGATGGATTGCATATATACCATGACCTGGATGGATGAATATTACGATATACCGATGACCTGGATGGCTGCCTATTACAGATATACCCGTGACCCTGGATGATGACTATTACAGATAGACCGTGCCTGATGATGAATATTACTTATACCGTACCTGGTGGATTAATTTACAATTACCGTGACTGGATGATGCATATTACAGATATCCGTGACCTGGATGGATGATATTCAGATATAGCCGGACCTGGATGGATGACTATACAGATCGACCTGAACCTGAAATGAATGATATTACATATATACCCTGACCTGGATGGATGAATATTACAGATATACCGTGCCTGGATGGATGAATATTACAGTATAATACCGTGACCTGGATGGATTCAATACAGATATAACCGTGAACCTGGATGGACATGAATATACAGATATACCGTGACCTTGATGGATTAATATTACAGATATCCGTGACCTGATGGATGAATATTACAGATTACCGTGACCTGGATGGAATGAATATTACAGATATACCATGACCCTGGAATGGATATTACCGATATACCGATGACCTGGATGTAATGAATATTACAAGATATACCGTGACCTGGATGGATGAATATTACAGATATAACATTGTCCTGGAAATGGAGAATATTCAGATTCCCGTGACCTGATGGATGACTATTAACAGATATAACCGTGACCTGATGGTGAATATTTACAGATATACCAGTGACCTGGATGGATGAATATTACAGATATACCGTGACCTGGATGGATGATATTACAGATATACCGTGACCTGGATGGATGAATATTCCAGATTCCGTGACCTGGATGGATGAATATTACAGATATACCATGAACCTGGATGGATGATATTACAGATATACCGTGGACCTAGATGGATGAATATTACAGATATACCGGGATCCTGGATGGATGAAAATATAACAGATCTCCCGTGACTCTGGATGGATGAATATTACAGATATACGTGACCTGGATGGATTGAATATTACAGATATACCATGACCTGGATGGATGATAGTACCGATATACCGTGACCTAGATGGATGAATCTACAGATATACCGTGCCTGGATTGAATTTATATTAACGATATACCGTGACCTGATGGATGAATATTACAGATACCATGACCTGGATTGATGAATATTACAGATCTCACCGTGACCTGGATGGATGAATATTACAGATATACATAGACCTGATGGATGAATGATTACAGATACACCGTGACCTGGATGGAATTGATATGACAGATATACCATTACTGGTGGATAATAATACAGATATACCGTGACCTGGATGGATTATATTACAGCATATACCATGAACCCTGGATGAATGAATATGACAGATATACCGTGACCTGGATGGATGAATATTACAGATATACCGTGAACCTGGATGATGAATATTACAGATATAACCGTGACTGGATGGATGATTATTACGATCATACCATGCCCCTGGATGGATGAATATTACATATATACCGTGACCTGGATGGATGATATTACGATATACGTGCCCTTGGATAGGATTAATATTACAGATCTCCCATGACCGGATGAATGAATTAATATACCGTGCCCTGGATTGGATGAACTATTACAGATATAACCGTACCTGGATGAGAATATTACGATCCATACTCATGACCTGGAATGGATGAATATTACAGATATACCGTGACCTGGATGGATGAATATAACAGATCTACCGTTACCTGGATGGATGATATTACAGATTACCGTGACCTGGATGGATGAATATTACGATATAACGTGACCTGGATGAATGAATATTACAGATATACCGTGACCTGGGATGGATGAATATGAGATATACGTGCCTGGATGATGATATTACGATATACCGTGACCGGATGGATGAATTTACGATATACGTGAACCGGAGGGATGAATATTACTATATATATTGCGGTGACCTGGATGTATATAAATATTACAGATATACCGGGGACCGGGCTGGATGAAATATTACGATATCCACCGTGACCTGTGGATGGAATATTCAGATTACCGTGACCTGGATGGATGAACATTAAGATATACGTGACCTGATGGAGAACATTACAGGATATACTGACCTGGATGGTGATATTACCGATATACCGGACCTGGATGAATGAATTACATATATACCGTGACCTGGACTGGATGAATATTACAAGATATAACTCGTGACCTGGGATGGATGATAGTTCGATATAACCTTGACCCTGGCTGGTGAATATTACAGATTACCGTGACCTGGATGGATATATTATCAGATATACCGTGACCTGGATGGATGAACTATTACAGATATACCGTACCTGGGTGGATGAATATGAACAGATATACCATGACCTGGAATGGATTACATAAGATATACCATGACTGGATGGCTATATACAGATATCCCGTGACCTGTAGGGATGAATATTCGATATACCGTGACTGGATGGATGATATTACAGATATACCATGACCTGGATGGATGAATATTACGATATAATAACCGTGACCTGGATGGATTAATACTTAACAGATCTACGTGTGAACACTGGAGGATGAAATATTACGATATACCGTGACCCTGGATGGAATGAATATTACAGATATAACGCGTTACCGGAAGATTATATTACAGATATACCGGCCTGCCTGGATGGATGAATATTACAGAGTATACCCGTGACCCTGGATGGCTGAATATTACCGATATACCATTACCTGGATGGATGAATATTACAGAATCCGATGGACCTGGATGGATGATATTACCGATATACCGTTACCTGGTTGATGGAATATTACCGATATACCGTGCTGGAATGGATGATATTACAGATATCCGTGACCCTGGATGATGAATCTACAGATTACCATGACCATGGATGGATGGACTATTTTCAGATATACCGTGACACTGGATGGATTGAATATTACAGATATACCGTGACCTGGATGGATTAATATTACAAATATTAGTCCAATGACCTGGGATGGCTGAAATTACATATAGTACCGTGACCTGATGGATGAATTTACAGATATACCCAGGAACCTGGATGACTGAATCTTACACGATAACCATTACCCTGGATGGATGAATAATTACAGAATATACATGACCTGGATGATGAATATTACAGATATACCGTACCTGATGAATGAATATTAGCGATATACATGCTGATGGATGAATATTACAGATATAACCGTGACCTGGATGGATGAATATTACAGATATACAATTCGTCCTGGATAATGATATACAGATATACAGTGTCCTGATGGATGAATATTAAGATATACCATAGACCTGGATGGATGAATATTACAGATATACCGTGACCGGTGGATGAAATTACAGATAATACTTGTCCTGGCTGAATGAATATTACAGATATACAGTGTCCTGGAGGATGATATTACAGATATACCGTGACCTGGGAAGAATGAATATTAAAGATATACCGTAAAAAAAAAAGGGGGGG
>JAACNH010007235.1:0-15466 GCA_019447015.1 Hymenochirus boettgeri | reverse complement strand
TTAGTAGTTCCACTTATATACATACCCTCCAACATCACCCCTTTAATAGTTCCACTTATATAAAAACATACCCTCCAACATCACCCCTTTAATAGTTCCACTTATATACATACCCTCCAACATCACCCCTTTAATAGTTGCACTTATATAAAAACATACCCTCCAACATCACACCTTTAATAGTTACACTTATATAAACACATACCCTCCAACATCACACCTTTAATAGTTACAAGTATATACATACCCTCCAACATCACCCCTTTAATAGTTACACTTATATACATACCCTCCAACATAGTGTAACTTAAAGGGTGATGTTGGAGGGTTATTATATAAAGCTAAAATTAAGCGGTGATTGATGTTGGAGGGTATGTATTTAAGTGTAACTATTAAAGGGTTGGTTGGAGGGTATGTATAATAAAAGTAACTATTGAAGGGGTGATGTTGGAGGGTATGTATATAAGTGTAACTATTAAGAGGTGTGTTGGAGGGTATTATGTATATACTTGTAACTATTAAAGGGTGATGTTGGAGGGTATGTGTTATATAAGGTAACTATTAAAGGTGTGATGTTGGAGGGTATGTTTTATATAAGTGAACTATTAAAGGGTGATGTTGGAGGGTATGTGGTACTATAAGGGTACATATTAAAGGGGTGATGTTGGAGGGTATGTGGTACTATAAGGATACATTAAAGGGGTGATGTTGGAGTGTATGTATATAAGTGGAACTAACTAAGGGGTGATGTTGGAGGGTTAGTTTTTATATAATTGGAACTATTAAAGGGGTGATGTTGGAGGTTATTTATTAAGTGTAACTATTAAGGGTGATGTGGAGGGTATGTATACAAGTGTGAACTATTAAAGGGGTGATGTTGAGGGTATGTATATAAGTATAACTATTAAAGGGGTGATGTTGGAGGGTATGATATAAGTGTAACTATTAAAGGGTTGAGTTGTGGAGGGTGTGTATAGAAGTGTAATTATAAAGCGGTGATGTTGGAGGTATGTATAGAAGTGTAACTTAAAGGGTGATGTTGGAGGGTATTTATATAAAAGTAACTATTAAGGGTGATGTTGGAGGTAGTATTTAAGTGTAACTATTAAAGGGGTTATGTGGAGGGTATGTATAAAAAGTAACTATTGAAGGGGTGATGTTGGAGGGTAGTATATAAGTGTAACTATAAAGAGGTGATGTTGGAGGGTATGTATATACTTGTAACATTAAAGGTGTGATGTTGGAGGGTATGTGTTTATATAAGTGTAACTATTAAAGGGTTGAGTTGGAGGGTATGTTTTTATATAAGTGCAACTATTAAAGGGGTGATGTGGAGGGTATGTATATAAGTGGAACTATAAAGGGGTGATGTTGGAGGGTATGTTTTTATATAAGTGGAACTATTAAAGGGGTGATGTTGGAGGGTATGTATATAAGTGGAACTACTAGGGGTGATGTTGGAGGGTATGTTTTTATATAATTGGAACTATTAAAGGGGTGATGTTGGAGGTTATATATATAAGTGTAACTATTAGGGTGATGTGGAGGGTATGATAAAAGTGTAACTATTAAGGGGTGATGTTGGGTATGTATATAAGTTAACTATAAGGGGTGATGTTGGAGGGTATGTATATAAGTGTAACTATTAAAGGGTGATGTTGGAGGGTGTGTATAGAAGTGATTATTAAGGGTGATGTTGAGGTGTGTGTATAAGTGTAACTATTAAAGGTGGATGATGGATGTGGGTAAGTGGTATTATGTTAGTGAAGGTGTGGGTGAGTGTGTGTTATACGAAGTAATAGGTTGTGGGAGTAGTGGTGGATTTTTATAGAAGGATGATGTTGGTGTGTATGATGTTTTAAGAGGATGTGGGGTTGGGGGAGTTTTGTCTAGAAGTGAGAGTGGTGGAGAATGTTGGGTGGTATGTGTTTAGAAGTGAGAGTGAGGGTTGGATGGGAGAGACTATGATGAGGGGTATGTTCTAGAAGTGATGTTTGGTGGGTCTGTGTGTTCTAGAAGTGATGTTGGTGGGTGTATGTGTTTCTAGAAGTGATGTTGGGCAGGTATGTGTTTATATAAGTGTAACTATTAAAAGGTATGTTGGTGGGTATGTTATTTGCATTTGTTAACTGACAGAAAGGTACAATATAAGGAGATCATTGTTCACCAAGCAATATGCGGCCCATAGTTTTGTTGACTACAGGCACATTCACAACCGTCATTGCCTTGGTTGGTGTAGTTATATTTATTTTCTGTATTTCATTCATTGCACTTATTTCCTGTCTGTATACTTTGTACTGTGGGGCGATATCAATAAAAATACACATACAATAGATTATGTGACCTGATCAGAACAATACACATTTCCAATGCACTTTATCCCAGATAGAGTCTATTTCTAGACCAGCACCCAACCAGAACCCACTTTTCTGTCCACTTCATTAGCCACAACCCGACCTGCAAGTTCAGAACCCGAAACCCGATTCGCTTTAGTCTTCTTCCTAAAATTTGTACATAGAAGTTAAAAAAAGGTCTACAGGCTAGCCCCACTGGCTATTTTGGTGTGCACTGTGTAAGTGCAGTCGACACCACCAATAGAAAAAATCAAGGTTGGGGGTAATTCTTCTTCCAAACCTGAACCCGACTCGTGGTTCTCTTACCCGAACCCGACCGCAACCAATTCAAACTCAGTGGGTTACCTGAACCTGACCCGCAAATCAGGTAACCTGCGGGTACCCGACCCGATGCTGGACTCTTACTGGAAGCACAAATGCTCTTGTATGCTCCTTAAAGGAAGTTCACTCCCAAAGTGTCCACTCCTCCACACTCAAATCTTTACCTGCTACAAAACCCCCAAAAGCAGGACTTCGTGTATGTTTAATTACAATTCCGCTCCCACACAGAGCTATTATACTTACATGCTCCTCCTCGCTCCACCACATCACTGACTGCCATTCCCGGACCAGTCTCCACTGCGCGCTGCTCAAGAATGCAAAAAGAACACAGCAGACGCAGTGGAGAGGGAGTGAGGGAAAACCGGAAGCGAGGAGCTTGTAAGTATAATAACTCTGGCTGGGAGCGGGATTTGGAACGAGGTCCTGCTTTTGGGGGTTTTGTATCAGGTTAAAGATTTTGTTGTAGAGGGGTGGACAATTCCTTTAATACCAAGTCTGTGTGTTTGTCGCTTTTAGTGTTTATTATTCCTGTATCCATCTTCCCATTCACCCTCGGTTTGTGGGGGGAAAAAAGTCAGGTCAGATGGAAGTGGGAGTGGTTAAAAGAGGGGGGGGAGTACTGCTCCTAAACAAAATGTGTGCTGGATTGAAGGCATGCAGCAACACATACAAATCAAAGCAAGTGCTACTTACATGTATTCAATTATAGATTAAGACATGGCAAAGTAATTTTTTCAGTATAGTGTCCCTTTAAGGGGGCATACACCGTCCAATATTCTTCTGATTGGATTTGCGATCGTCCAAATCTATTGAAAATCCAATCGGAAGAACCCATTGAATATCCTTAACTGCACCGGCAATCTTACGTGAGATTTCATCTTGAAATCTATGGAAGGTGCTGGTTCTGGTTGATGGGTTGATGGAAAGTTTTCCATTTTGTCTGACCCAAAAAAGTGTCATTGTTAATCTGATCAATTCGATCAAATTGATTGAATCGATTGGAATACGATGCCGTGTATGCCACCTTTAGATGTGAAAATCCGATACATTGTGTCTGGTAATACATTCTTTATCCAAAGACAGGGGCAGGAATATAGCATGTAAGCAATTTAAATTGTATTGAATGTGCAATTTGTGTATTAAATTGGTAGTCGTTGCATGGATGTACACAATCCTATTCTATTATATTAAAGACAGTCTCCCTGATTGAACACCCAACGTGAAAATCCTATCCTCGCTCTAAGGATCCCTCCATCCATTTTATTCTGTAGGATCATCTCCCGGTGGTTATATAAACTTCCGCCCAGAAAGTCGGCGCTTGTTTGACAATGGTTTGTAATGGATGACAAGATGTCACAATGAACCTCTGTTTGTCCATTGCTTTGGAAAAGAAAATCCCTCGACCTAAAACTGAAAATCATTTATTTTAGAACTGAATTCTGAGCTCGACACAGTAAGTAAATGGAGCCTTTGACGTCTGATGGCATATTAATATGGTGGATACAGAGATAATATTTAAAGGAAAACTATAGTGCGTATTAAGTTTCCTTTAAAGAACAGTTAAAATGAAAGTTCCTAGGCAGGATTGGTAATTCCTACCTCCCATAGTGTTTCTGGGAGGAGCGCCATCACAAGGAAAACTGCTTCTGCCAGGCTTCCACTTTATCAGGAAGGCCCAGGACATTAACCTGGCAGGTGAAAACTGTGCATGCTGGCACTTTCAACTAAATGATATTGGGAGGTAGGAATAATGGATCTTACCTCCCTGCCCCAGGACTTTTCATTTTACAAAGTAAATGTTTACAGTGGTAGTTGTCCTTTAAATTTATTTTACTCATAAGAACTACTGTATGCAGAGAGAGATTATCTGAAAATAATGGGCCTCAAATCAGAACATTGCCTAGGGCCTCTTTCTGTCTTTATGCTCGTACACACGTGCAATCGCCGGTCCTGACCCACGCCGCACGATGTGTACGAACAAACATTCGGCCAATAATCGGCTTGTGTGTAGGCAATTTATCGCCTGAAATGGTTGTTCGTTCGGGGATCGTTGAACGACCGACTTGGCAGATCTCCGAACGAACGACGTGCAAGGGGTATGTGCTGGTGTGCCAGGGGTATGTGCTTGTGGTATCAGAGGGATGTGCTGGTGGTGCTAGGGGTGGGGCTGGTGTTGTCAGGGGGAGGGCTGTTGTTGTGCCAAGGGGTATTGGGTGCCAGGGAGGGTGCTGGGGTGGGAATAAAATGATAGTGATATTTGTGTAATGGAACTTTAGGGGGGGTAAAATTCTGACTGTGGCTTGGGCCCATTTGGTCTTAATCCGGCTCTACAGATCGCAGTTCAGTACCTGCTATATAGTAAGCTGTCAGTGTGACAGCTTACTATAGCAGGGCCGCCATCAGGGGGGGAGGGGTACTCCGTATGGGAATAGAACTTGCCAGGGGGCCGGGGAGAGTAAGTGAAAGTTACAAACTGCAAACAGGTGCTGCATTCACAAATAGAGCAGTGCATCTGGTAGTTGAGTGGAGGTATTGCACTATGATCAACTGATCACAGTTCAGTTCCTGCTCTATTGTAAGCCATCACACTGACAGCTTACTATAGTATTTGGATTGGATGCGGATCCATTTACAAATAGAGAAAAGAAATTTTCTTTGCTAGTTAAAGACTTAGAAAAAAATTAAAGGCACAGATCAATATTATATGATCAGTTCTGATCACCTAAGTATTGATCTTTGAGTGGAGAAAAAAATCACTTCCTGGAAAACGCTTTCTGGAAAGTGTGATTTCTGATTGGATTTCAAAGCTCGTAACGGAATTGGAATTTTATACTAGTCACGTGAGCATCATTTACCAGTCACTATGGGCACCATTTACCATCACTATGGGCACCATTTACCAGCCACTATGGGCATCATTATCAGTCACTGAGGCATCTTTGCCAGTCACTATCGGCATCATTTACCGTAATGTGGGCATCAATACCAGTCACTATGGGCATCATTAGCAGTCATTGTAGGTTATAATACCAGTCTATGGGCACCATTTACCAGTCACTGTGGGCATCTATACCAGTCACTATGGGGCATCATTTAGCAGTCATTGTAGGTATCTAAACCAGTCATATGGGCACCATGTACCTGTTCACTATGGGCACCATTTACCAGTCACTATGGGCACCATACCAGCCACTATGGGCATCATTATCAGTCACTGAGGGATCAAACCAGTTACTATGGGCATCATTTACCATCACTGAGGGCATCTAATACCAGTCACTATGGGCATATTTACCAGTCACTGTGGGATTATTATACCAGACACTGTGGGCATCATTTACCAGTCACTGTGGGATTATTGTACCAGTCACTGTGGGCATCATTACCAGTCACCATGGGATTCTTATACCAGTTACTGTGATTTCGGTTAACCTCGAATGTATCATTGGTAACCTCTAATGTGTGAGGCCAGTGGGTTATGTACAATGAGGTCTGTAGGTCTATGTAAATGAGGTCTGTAGGTCTATGTACAATGTGGTCACAATGAGGTCTATAGGTCTATGTACAATGAAGCCTAGGTATGTACAATGAGGTCGTAGGTCTATGTACAATGAGGTCTGTAGGTTATGTAAATGAGGTCTGTAGGTCTATGTACAATGAGGTCGCTTAGAGTCTATGTACATGAGGTCTGTAGTCATGTACAAAAATGCCTGTGGAATGAAAACTTCAGAGGCATACAAACTGAAGTATGGAATGGTATTGTATAGGGCGGTTTATACAATTCCGGTGCATTGTAAATGACGACGATCACACAAACGCAATTATACGATACTATCATTACACCAATTTACATCCGGGATTGTAATTGTAAGATATGGTCATATAATGTACATTGAATAAGGCTCTGTATCGCTATTATTCATCTCCTCCTCCATCCTATAAATATGGCCCAAAATTACAGGTACATATGAGAGAAGTTGATGACTTCCAGCTATGGAATCCGTGGAAGTGTTTAGGAATAATCAGGAGACATATTTCTCCTATTGACTTTAATAGGTAGAACTTTAGTAGAACTAACGTTAATATCTGAGGTTGTAATCAAACGATCTTAATGAAATGCACTGGTCTGAGGCTAATCTAATGCTGGCCAAACACCTGCCTGATGTTCCACATTCCAGAGAACCGGAACACCAGGCCATGTACTGGTTTCTTTCTGAGCTGTTTCCATGTCGTTTCCAGGCGGAAAATATTTTTACCCTAACGATGGTCACTAAGTAATCGGACGGGTTTTTTTATGGAAATTCACAGGAAAAGGTAAGTCTTATAAATGTTTGGGCACCTTAGCTCACACTGTGTCTTTGAACCAAACACACTCAGTTGAAATAAAAGTCACAATGGCTTTGTGTAACTATGACATATTATAGCCTTATAAACCAAATTCAAACTTTATACCTAAACTTCCCCTTTCTAATAGTTTTTATATCTTGTCTTTATCTGTATAATTACACATATCCCTTATTTGTATACTCTGTATCTTATAATGTACAGTGCTGGGTACCCAATGTCACCTTATAAACCAAATTCAAACTTTATACCTAAACTTCCCCTTTCTAATAGTTTTTATTATTTTGTCTTTATCTGTATAATTACACATATCCCCTTATTTGTTACTCAGTATCTTTATATGTACAGTGATGGGGGCCCAATGTCCTTATAAACCAAATTCAAACTTTATACCTAAACTTCCCCTTCTTAATAGTTTATTATCTTATCTTTACTGTATAATATACAAATCCCCTATTTGTATACTCTGTATCTTTATAATGTACAGTGATGGGTACCCAATGTCCTTATAAACCAATTCAAACTTATACTAAACTTTCCCTTTCTAATAGTTTTTATATCTTTATCTGTATAATTACACATATGCCCTTATTTGGATTACTCTGCATCTTTATAATGTACAGTGTGGGTACACAATGTCCCTTATAAACAAATTCAAACTTTATGCCTAAACTTAGCCTTTCTAATATTTTATTATCTTGTCTTTATCTGTATAATACACATATCCCTATTTGTATACTCGTATCTTTATAATGTACAGTGCTGGGTACCCAATGTCCCTTATAAACCAGATTCAAACTTATACCTAACTTTCCCTTTCTAATAGTTTTTATATCTTGTCTTTATCTGTAAAATTACACATAGCCCTTATTTGTATAATCTGTTACTTAAGAATGTACAGTGCTGGGTACCAATGTCCCTTATAAATTCAAACTTTACCTAAACTTCCCTTTCTAATAGTTTTTATTTCGTGTCTTTATCTGTATAATTACAATATCCCCTTATTTGTATACTCTGTATTTTTATAATGTACAGGGCTGGGTACCCAATGTCCCTTATAAACCATATTCAAACTTTATACCTAAACTTCCCTTTCTAATAGTTTTTATTTATTGTCTTTATCTGTATAATTACACATATCCCTTATATGTATACTTGTATTTAATAATGTACAGTGCTGGTACACAATGTCCCTTATAAACCAAATTCAACTTATACCTAAACTTTCCCTTTCTAATAGTTTTTTATTGTGTCTTTATCTGTATAATTCACATTTCCCCTTATTTGTATACTCTGTCATTTATAATGTACAGTGCTGGGTACCCAATATCACCTTATAAACCAAATTCAAACATACCTAAATTTTCCCTTCTAATAGTTTTATATCTTGTCTTTATCTGTATAATTACACATATCCCCTTATTGTATACTCGTATCTTTATAATGTACAGTGCTGGGTACCCAATGTCCCTTATAAACCAAATCAACTTTATACCAAACCTCCCTTCTAATAGTTTTATATCTGTCTTTATCTGTATAATTACACTATCCCCTTATTTGTATACTCTGTATCTTATAATGTACAGTGCTGGGTACCCATTGTACCCTATACATATAGTGAAATAACCCCCTTCCAATCACAGTCTGATCCTAAAAAAGTAAAATATAAAGCCAGGAGGACAATGAGAATAAAATACAGACACCAATGTTAAATATATATAAATATTTTATTTTATTTAGTTGATCCAGAGGAGGCGAAAAACCATCTGAGACAAGGGCCATAGGGGGAAAATCCTTGACTCCATGTGGCAGTCGGACTAACCCTGAATAACTAGGAACATTAAAGGGCATCTATACCGAAAATTAGGTAATTTTAAATTGACCATAACTGGAAACTATAATTTCCAACCAACCACCACTGTATCATTTTTTTTTAGTGCCCCCTATTTCTTTAGATATCCAATCTAAAACTTCTTATATTTCAGTGTCAATCAAGTTCTTGCTCTCAATAACTATTCTTCTGTAAGTAGTTTACTGTAGCTGGAATGGTGACAGAGTTTTGACAGTTGGAATGCTGTATGCTGTGTGCAGGCTTGACAGTTGGTTTGTAGGGAAAAGTCAGGTCGGGGGTGGAAGTGGGAGTGGTTAAAAGAGGGAGTGGGGATACTGCTCCTAAACAAAATGGTTGCTGGATTGAAGGTATGCAGCGACACATGTAAATCAGAGTATTGCTACTTACATGTATTCAATTATAGATTAAACCATATTTTCAGTATAGTGTCCCTTTAATTACATTTAAAATAAAAGCTTACACCCCAATCCCCTCCATTGGCTGCACGCAGGGTGAGGGCCTAAAACTCCGGTCCTACCCATGGTAGTACAGAAGGTGGCCTGGGTACCACCTACTAGCTGTGATTCGCCTCTCTCTAGCTACTTTCTTACTACCCGGGGTGAGGACCTGGTAGTCCTCAGTAGGTCCTCACTTGGATAAGCCAAACAGAGAGGATTCACATATTCTAACAAAACAAAGAACAAAAGGCCAAATTGTACCCTATCCCAGAGCTGGTCCATAGTAAGGAAAAAAAAACATCTAAAGCCTGGGATAATTTGCTCCAGAAGGGGAAAAAATCCCTCGGACTAATCCCTGGACCATCTGGAACTTATAACTCGTCTCATTAAACCTCAACAACAATGGACCAAGTCCAATATGTTCCAACTGCCGTTTAGTGGGCCTGGTTGGTGATCCGCCAGGTCCGGTCATCAACGTGGCCCGATCGAACTGGTGTTTCAGTGCCAACATATGAAACAATTGAAATGGCTATTGTTACACATGTGCATCACGGGTTTGCCCCCCACACGTGTGTATGAACCTTTGCAATACCAGCAACATATGGGCATAGTTGTTGAGGTTTAATTAAGACGGCGGTGACATCTCTTGTGGTTACTTCCTTCTTCTTTTCTTCTAGAACCTCACCACACTCTTTACTGTGTTGCTGGTCCCAGTGTAGCTTATGGCGTGGTGGGCAGTTATTAAACCCTCATCACACGTTTCATGCATGGGCCATCACATTGCCATTGGTGGGGGAATAGGACCTTTTCAACATCTTCAGGTAGCTCTGTGTAGGTCTAATGATTATTGGACAAAATGAAAGTAAGGATTTCCATAGTAAACTATATAAATATACAGAATATCACCTCACTGTATTCCTTCTTATGGGTATTACTGTATGTTTTATTTTACATAAGGGTTATAATGAAGCACCTACCTTAATGTTTGCTCCTGTAACATTATTTATTCTCCTCATCTCCTGTTGAAAATTCGGCCCATGGTCGTCATGTCTACCGGTAACGAGGAAGAAACACGGTATCATCTCATGGAGCAGGGCTACAGGGTACAATAAAGCCATTGAATTACTATTGTCTTTTACATAGTTTTGTTAATAAAACCAACAAATAACATAAAGCTTATCCAATCAAATTCTAAAAGCTTTATTGGGAAACAACTCCCTCTCATACTGACATTTTTACAAAGAATGGCCCCTTTTAATATATTTGAGTTCCTACTGTCCTCTCAGAATCATTGCATATGTCTTCTCTGGTTGTGTATCTAAGGGGTAGTGTGTGTTATGGGCTATATTGTTCACACCCACTTCAGAATTTAGTGAGCTGTATGAGCTTGAACATGCTCAGAGGAGGCAGCTAGGGAATTAACATTAGTCTTCCACTGTGAAGTCAACTCTGATATCCATGATTGACAGTTGGTAACTGGAAGAACCAGGAAGTAGAAACAGGGGCAACAGAGACATTGTGCTGCAATCAGGTTAGGTCTACACCTTTCCAGTTTTCTAATATCCAGTTTGGTGTGATTACAGATTACATTTGAGCTGAACTTGCCCTTAACTCTCATTATAGAATATTCTCCTGTCATTAGCTACCGGTACACAGTAAGAATCAGAAACAAGATACTCACTTCCACTTTACTTTCCTCATGTGGTAACTACCTGAAACCACAGGTAGTCTTGTGGTATATTTGCACATAAACACATGTCTTAACATTCTGTGTATCTTTCTATAAAATAGTCCTCCTTCACCGAATCCCTATAAAATATCATTAAAAGGTACAGAAAAAACATTTACTACTGAATAAATATATATAATGTACGGAGGTGATATTTAAAGACATTATTTTACTCTAATAACACAGTCAATAGATTTTCCATCATGCCTTCAATTCTAAATCTCAGGGACTGGTACAATAAAATGTAATAAAGTTTGCTGTGCTATTAATTTGCATTACCAATCAGCTTTTAGCTTTTTACTGGGTCATGCATACAGTTAGGGCTCATTCACACTAGACAGTGACCACAATGGACAGTCTGTTTATTTTGGTTGTTTTGAGTGGTCCGTGTTTGCTATCTTTTTAATTAAAACGTGCCGTTTGTGGGGAAACTGACAGAAACAGGTCTAGTGTGTAACGAGCCCTTAGATTACATTTGATGGTTATTAAAGAATAATAGCACAGGGAAATGTTTGTACCTTTATTATATCAGACCCTTTTTCTGTCTACATTCCTTATATATCTGAATACAGAGATTATGGGGCTAATGTAATAAAGGGAGAATCCATCTACAGCAGCCAATCAGATGTTCCGTTCCCTTTTTACTGGTCTACTGCAGTTAGAAATAAGCTCCTTATACATATTTAACTGTTATTTTTATTTGGTTACTATTAAAAATCAAAACTATTTGGAAAACTTGTCACTTACCCGTAATACTCGAGTAATAAGTCGATCGAGTATGAAGTCGAGTACATTTTTACCTGAAAAACTTGTAAAAAAACGATTGACTCGAGTATAAGTCGAGGGTAGAAATATCACCACTACTGCCTTTGATTCTGTGGTTGTTTTAGGCTTTAGTTGCCCTTTAAATGGACAGCTGATTCCATACATGAATCCCATACAGTAATAGCCAAATCCAGTACCAGTAACCTCCAATTCTTGGCACTCAACATGTTTGGAAAATACAACTCCCAGCATGCTTTGTTGTTACGAGTTTCAGTTTCTAAACATGTGGAGTGGCAAGGTTCAGTAAACTTTCATTAGCTTATCATCATTTACAATTCTCCTGAACCCCATATAGTAAAGGCCCTTGACCCCAATAGTAAGGGAACTCTGACCCACATATAGTAAAGGGAACTCTGACCCCATATAGTAAAGGACTCTCTGACCCCAATAGTTAAAAATGTCACCTGAGAGTTTTACTTTCAAGCTGTCTTTGCACTGTACTAGCAGCTGTTTTTTGCCCCAAAACTGAGGAGACCCTTCAGATTTACAGATTCCAGTGACAGTGCTGAGTGAGTCCAGCAGCCAGAATACAGGAGCAGGAAGTGTAAAGGCAGATCAGCTCCTGTAACTTTCTATGCAGGTTAACACAGCGCCACCTACTGGTTACTATCTTGTAATTGCAGAATTTGCATCTAAATTAGGACTTGACTCGAGTATAAGTCGAGGTTATGTTTTCAGGCTAATTTTAAAGCTGAAAAATTCGACTTTACTCGAGTATATACGGTAATTTATCAGCCTATTGCTCCATCTGACTCTTATATAAGGCAAAACCCGCACCCAACTGACCTGAAAAATCAGACCTGACCCGCAATTGACTTTTCTGCCCGCTCCTACCCGCAAGTTTCTGACCCGACTTGCTTTTAGTACAGGAGTTAAAAAAAGTCTAAAAGCTAAAATTTTATCATAACCAAATGTTCTACCACTAAAATATATAGCAGGGGTCTTCAACTTGCAGGCATCCAATGTCACGGAATTACAACTCCAGCTTCCCTAGATGTGGGAGATCCCTGATACAATGTACACTTTTTGTTCCTGCAAAATGCATTTAATCTCCACCCACTGTGTTAACATCCATTAGGGAGACAGTAAAGTTACAATGAGCAGGTACCATATCAGAGGATTATGGGTAGGTGGAGCTGATTATTTATTGGCAGATTATTATTATCATCACTAGAACATCCCACATCCATAAGTCATTATGGCCAGAAGGATTTACAGACCAATGAAATCACCATGTTATCTGTTCCATGCAGACACTTGCTCTGGTCTCATGCATAGGTGCAGGTGGCAGAAGAAGTTTGTTACTTTGTTCTATGGGAGACTTGTTACTTGCTGGCTCTGACCTCCGCTTGTAAAACCAAGGTCAGATGTTTAAACCCCCGTTTTCCAGTCACTCCAGCATCATTAATGCTTTTTACCCACGTGACTATGCAAAAACCTACCCCAGAGACCACAAAGTTAAATTTCAACATAGCTGTCTGTACTCCTATCCACAATGCCATCCTGTATAAGATTCAAAGTACATAGAGCTGTTGATAAACTCAATATTTACCCAGCCAAAAACATAGTAAGTGGCTGGGAGCAGGGTGAACTACCGCCCCCTGGGGGGGTGGGGCCCGGGCGGTAGTAGGGGCCCACCACATTCTCGCATCTGGGAGGGGGTCAGGTACGCCCCTGCCTGGGAGCTTTTGCATCTAGATATATTTGCCCTTTATCTGCCATTGTTTGATTTAGTGTAAGGTGCTATACACAATATCCATGTCTTGGATTGATAACAATGTATTCTCAGTTCAAGCTAAGACAGATCTCTCTTCATAGACAGGATTTTTTTTTTAAAGACTGGAATTCTTCTACCCAACCCGCTGTTCTCTTTACCCAAACCTGACCGCCAACCAATTCAAACTCAATGGGGGCTACCTGATTTGGAGGGACCAGTACCTGGTGAACTGGAGGGATGACATAACAGTGGTTTGTGGCTGGAGGGCTGAACTAACTGCTGAATTGGACGGCTAGAGAGCTCACCAGTCATTGTCAAGTCATCCCTCAGTTCACCAGACACTGTAGTTACCCCACCAAGTCCATTCCACAAGTCATGTCCTGTAGTTTTTGTAGAAAAGATAAACAGGGGATCTTGACATATTTGGCTCAGGTCTTGAAGCACCACTGTGCTCATCTTGGGGAAGGCTCTTGTTTGCAGGGAGGGGAATAGGCAGGGACTAATGTATAAGTCCGGTGTTTACTAGATGTGATACCCTGCAAGACTGTCTGGATGTCTGCCTTTCGTTTGTTTCCACTTTCTTTCGTTTAGTACCAAATAGCTAAGATTGTTGACCTTAGAAGTAGTCTATACGTGTCCATTAAAATCATTCAATTGGTCTCCAGAGTGCAAATTTCAATCACATTATGCAGAACTTTCCCAAATGTTATAATGATCTTATTTGAAAATCCTGATGGAGTATAATGTGCTCATTCCTTCAGGCTGTCATTATTAAAACCCAAGAAGGTTGTGAATATTAAAAATGCCCTTGCCCAAGTAGAGAACTCTAATCTTACGGAAATTCTAAAGATAATTTGAAGCCTCTTTTGTAGGTGAAATTGTTCCTTTCATAGGTCATTATAGTCTCTCATATGAAAAAGCAACATTAAGAAATTGCTTGACTTCAAGCCAAAGCCATAAAAGTTAACAAATATAATACATAAGTGTGATATTTATAATGGGAGCTGCAGTGGTATATATCCTTATATAAATCACTCAGCTATGTCACTAAGTGACTCATTCTTATATTTCTTATATCCCCACTACTCCGCCCATTCCAGTGTGCATGCCTGGACAATGACTCAGCATTTTTGCAGTGTTTAACTTCACTAATAGAACCTGCTGGAGCTGCTTCCTGTCACTTCATAACCAATGTCTCTCTCCTCCTCCACAAAGATTTGTTTAACCGCATAGATGTGGGCTGGGATGTTCCTTTCTTACTGGATTTAAGTTGCAGAAGGTAGCTTGGGGATTTAAGGTGGAAGGCTAGAATTTAAAATGCGAATGGGGTGAAGGAATCCGATACTTATGTATTATAAGAAATAATGCGCCCCTTCACATTATTATAAGGACATTACATCACCTCGGAGTTCCCTCTCCTGTATAAAAGCACTTGGCCTACAGCCGCATGCTTCATATGGTCAGGGCGTAACTCTCGCAGGGCGTGCTCAGACTTTTTGCCACCTGACACAAAATCCAAATGCCGCCCCCCTGTCTCGGAAGGGGTGTGGTTTTAAATGGAAAGTGGTGGTGCTTTCTCCGAAAGTGGGATGTGGCTTGTCAAGAAGGGGAGGGGTTATACACGTGATTCTATCTATAGTCTTTATACCGTCTATCCACTACTTCTATCTATCATCTACTCATCTCTATAAGCTACTCTATATATGCGATCTAACTGGGTATCTAGATCTTGCTAGCTATCGTTGCTATCTACGAGCGAGCTATCTTGGCGAGCCAGCGATCGATCTAGCTATCGAGCGAGCATCGAGCGAGGAGCGAGCGAGCAGCAGAGGGCGCGAGGTAGGCGAATGCGAGGAGCGAGCGCAGCGAGCGAGCGAACGAGGGCGA
>JAACNH010007234.1:0-15469 GCA_019447015.1 Hymenochirus boettgeri | reverse complement strand
TGCATAAAAAGTGCCACGTATTGCATAGCCACGTATTGCATGGCCCGTATGACATACCCACGTATAACATAGCCACGTATTGCATAGCCACGTGTTGCATAGCCACGTGTTGCATAGCCAGCATAACAGCCACATATTGCATAGCCACGTATTGCATAGCCCGTATTGCATACCCACGTATTGCATAGCCGTAAACATAGCCACGTAAAACATGGCCACATATTGCGTGGCCACGTATAACATACCCACGTATTGCATGGCCACGTATAACAGCCACGTATGCGCATAGCCATGTAAAACATTGCCACGTATTGCATAGCCATGTATAACATTGCCACGTATTGCATAGCCATGTATAACAGCCATGTATAGCATAGACACATATTGCATAGCCTGTATAACAAAGCCACAATATTGCATAACCAGGTATAACATAGCCATGTTTTCATAGCCATGTTTTTTTAGCCACGTATTACATAGCCATGTATAACATTGCCACATATTTCATAGCCAGGTTATAACATAGCAATGTTTTACATAGCCAGGTATAACAGCCACGTATTTCATAGCAATGTATTGCATAGCCTGTATTGCATAGCCATGTACAACATAGCTAAGTATTTCATAGCCAGGTATTGCATAGCCATGTATAACATAGCCACGTATTGCATAGCCAGGTATAACATAGCCACGTGTTGCATAGCCAGGTATAACATAGCCATGTATACCATAGCCACGTATTGCATAGCCAGGTATAACATAGCCACGTATTGCATAGTTCAGGTAGAAACATAGCCACGTATTCATAGCCAGGTAATAAATTGCACGTATTGCAGAGTCATGTATAACACAGCCACGTATTGAATAGCCATGTATAACATAGCCACGTATCGCACAGCCAGGTATAACAGCCACGTATTGCATAGCCACGTATGACATAGCCACGTATAACAGCCACGTATTGCATATCCAGGTATAGCATAGCCACGTATTGCATAACCAGGTATAACAGCCGCGTATTGCATAGCCACGTATAACATAGCCATGTATTGCATAGCCAGGTATAAAATAGCCACGTGTTGCTAGCCATGTATACATTGCACGTATTACATAGACAGGTATAACATAGCCACATATTGCATAGCCATGTATAACAAAGCCATGTATTGCATAACCAGGTATAACATAGCCGTGTTTTTCATGGCCACGTATTACATAGCCAGGTATAACATTGCCACGTATTTCATAGCAAGGTATAACATAGCCACGTGTTGCATAGCCAGGTATAACATAGCCATGTATAACATAGCCACGTATTGCATAGCCATTATAATAACATAGCCACATTTTGCATAGCCAAGTATAACACAGCCATGTATTGCATAGCCAGATATAGCATAGCCAGGTATTGCATAGCCATGTATAACATAGCCACGTATTGCATACCATGTATAACATAGCCACGTATTGCATAGGCAGGTATAACATAGCCACGTAGGCATGCCAGGTATAACAGCCATGTATTACATAGCCAGGTATAACATAGCCACGTATTACATAGACAGTATAAACATACCACGTATTACATAGACTGGTATAAACATAGCCACATATTGCATAGCCATGTATAACAACGCCACGTATTGCATAACCAGGATATACATAGCCGTGTTTTTCATAGCCACGTATTACATAGCCAGGTATAACATTGCCACGTATTCATAGCCAGGTATAACATAGCCACGTGTTGCATAGCCAGGTATAACATTGCCACGTATTGCATAGCCAGGTATAACATTGCCACGTATTGCATAGTCAGGTATAACAGCCACGTATTTCATAGCCAGGTATAACATTGCCACGTATTGCAGTCATGTATAACACAGCCCACTATGAATAGCCTTGTATACATAGCCACTATCGCACGCCAGTATAACGCCCGTATTGCACAGCCCCGTATAACAGCCACGTATTGCACAGCCAGGTATAACATAGCCACGTATTGCATAGCCATGTATAGCATAGACACATATTGCATAGCCATGTATACAAAGCCTTGTTTAACATAGCCATGTTTTTCATAGCCATGGTTTTCAGCCACGTATAGCAGCCACGTATTGCATAGCCATGTATAACATAGCCACGTATTGCATAGCCAGGTAATAACAGCCACGTATTGCATAGCCACGTATGACATAGCCACGTATTGCATAGCCACGTATTGCATAGCCACGTATGACATACCCACGTATAACATAGCCACGTATTGCATGCCACGTGTTGCATAGCCAGGTATAACAGCCACGTATTGCATACCCACGTATTGCATAGCCACGTATAACATAGCCACGTAAAACATGGCCACATATTGCATGGCCACGTATAACATACCCACGTATTGCATGGCCACGTATAACAGCCACGTATTCATAGCCATGTATAACATGCCACGTATTGCATAGCCATGTATAACATAGCCATGTATAGCATAGACCATATTGCATAGCCATGTATAACAAAGCCACATATTGCATAACCAGTATAACATAGCCATGTTTTTCATAGCCATGTTTTTATAGCCACGTATTACATGCCAGGTATAACATTGCCACTATTTCATAGCCAGGTATAACATAGCCACTTAGCCACATATTGCATAGCCAGGTATAACATAGCCATGTATTACATAGCCAGGTATAACATAGCCACGTATTTCATAGCAATGTATTGCATAGCCATGTATTGCATAGCCATGTACAACATAGCTAAGTATTTCATAGCCAGGTATTGCATAGCCATGTATAACATAGCCACATATTGCATCCAGGTATAACCAAGCCACGTATTGCATAGCCAGGTATAGCATAGCCACGTATTGCATAGCCATGTAACATAGCCACGTATTGCACAGCCAGGTATAACACAGCCACGTATTGCATAGCCATGTATAACATAGCCACCTATGCACAGCCAGGTTAACACAGCCACGTATTGCACAGCCAGGTATAACACAGCCACGTATTGCATAGCCAGGTATAAACGCCACGTATTGCATAGCCACGTATTGCATACCCACGTATTGCATAGCACGTATAACATAGCCACGTAAAACATGGCCACATATTGCATGGCCACGTATAACATACCCACATATTGCATGGCCACGTATAACACAGCCACGTATTGCATAGCCATGTATAACATTGCCACGTATTGCATAGCCATGTATAACATAGCCATGTATAGCATAGACACATATTGCATAGCCATGTATAAAAAGCCACATATTGCATAACCAGGTATAACATAGCCATGTTTTTCATAGCCATGTTTTTTATAGCCACGTATTACTAGCCAGGTATAACATTGCCACAATATTGCATAGCCAGGTATAACATAGCCATGTATACATAGCCAGGTATAACATAGCCACGTATTACATAGCAATGTATTGCATAGCCATGTATTGCATAGCCATGTACAACATAGCTAAGTATTTCATAGCCAGGTATTGCATAGCCATGTATAACATAGCCACATATTGCATAGCCAGGTATAACACAGCCACGTATTGCATAGCCAGGTATAGCATAGCCACGTATTGCATAGCCATGTATAACATAGCCACGTATTGCACAGCCATGTATAACACAGCCACCTATAACATAGCCACGTATTTCATAGCCAGGTATAACTAGCCATGTATAACATAGCCAGGTATAGCATAGCCATGTGTAACATAGCCACGTATTGCATAGCCAGGTTAACATAGCCATGTGTTGCATAGTCAGGTATACATAGACATGTATTTCATAGCAATGTTTGCATAGCCACGTATAACAGCCACGTATTGCATAGCCATGTATAACGCCACATATTGCATAGCCAATAATACATAGCCACATATTGCATAGCCAGGTATAACATAGCCACGTATTCATAGCCATGTATTGCATAGCCACTATTGCATAGCCATGTATAACATAGCCACGTATCGCATAGCCATGTATATACAGCCACCTATTTCATAGCCAGGTATAACACGCCATGTATAACATAGCCAGGTATAGCATAGCCACGTATTCATAGCAATGTATTGCATAGCCACGTATTGCTAGGCAGGTATAACATAGCCACGTATTGCATAGCCATTTATAACAGCCACATTTTGCATAGCCAAGTATAACACAGCCATGTATTGCATAGCCAGATATAGCATAGCCAGGTATTGCATAGCCATGTATAACATAGCCACGTATTGCATAGGCAGGTATAACATAGCCACGTATTGCATAGGCAGGTATAACATAGCCACGTATTGCATAGCAGGTATAACATAGCCACGTATTGCATAGCCAGGTATAACATAGCCATGTATTACATAGCCAGGTATAACATAGCCACGTATTACATAGACAGGTATAACATAGCCACATATTGCATAGCCATGTATAACAAAGCCACGTATTGCATAACCAGGTATAACATAGCCGTGTTTTTCATAGCCACGTATTACATAGCCAGGTATAACATTTCCATGTATTTCATAGCCAGGTATAACATAGCCACGTGTTGCATAGCCAGGTATAACATTGCCACGTATTGCATAGCCAGGTATAACATTGCCACGTATTGCATAGCCAGGTATAACATAGCCACGTATTACATAGACAGTGATAACATAGCCACATATTACATGCCAGGTATAACATAGCCTCGTATTTCATAGCCAGTGTTGCATAGCGACGTATTGCATAGCCATGTATAACATAGCCACGTATTGCATAGCCATGTATAACACAGCCACCTATTACATAGCCAGGTAT
Source organism: Hymenochirus boettgeri (assembly GCA_019447015.1). Lineage (NCBI taxonomy): Eukaryota > Metazoa > Chordata > Amphibia > Anura > Pipidae > Hymenochirus > Hymenochirus boettgeri. The sequence goes on along the minus strand of JAACNH010007234.1, from coordinate 10,643 downwards.
AACATAGCCACGTTTGCATAGCCAGGTATAACATTGCCACGTATTGCATAGCCATGCATAACACAGCCACGTATTGAATAGCCATGTATAACATAGCCACGTATCGCACAGCCAGGTATAACAGCCACGTATTGCATAGCCACGTATGACATAGCCACGTATTACATAGCCACATATAACAGCCACGTATTGCATATCCAGGTATAGCATAGCCACGTATTGCATACCCACGTATAACAGCCACGTATTGCACAGCCCCGTATAACAGCCACGTATTGCACAGCCAGGTATAACAGCCACGTATTGCATAGCCATGTATAGCATAGACACATATTGCATAGCCATGTATAACAAAGCCTTGTTTAACATAGCCATGTTTTTCATAGCCATATTTTTCATAGCCACGTTAACAGCCACGTATTGCATAGCAACGTATTGCATAGCCCGTGTTGCATAGCCACGTGTTGCATAGCCAGGTATAACATTGCCACGTATTGCATAGCCACGATTGCATGGACAGGTATAACAGCCACGTAATAACAGCCACTTATTGCATAGCCACGTATAACAGCCACATATTGCATAGCCACGTATTGCATAACCATGTAACACCACGTATTGCTACCGTATATTAGCCACTGTTGCATAGCCAGGTATAACATAGCCAGGTATAACAGCCATGTATTGCATAGCCACGTATAACATAGCCACGTATTGCATAGCCAGGTATAACATAGCCACGTATTGCATAGCCAGGTATACACAGCCACGTGTTGCATAGCCATGTACAACATTGCCACGTATTGCACAGCCAGGTATAACACAGCCGTATTGCACTAGCCAGGTATAACATAGCCACGTATTGCATAGCCACTTATTGCATAGCGACGTATTGCATAGCCACGTATGACATACCCACATATAACAGCCACGTATTGCATAGCCACGTATAGCATAGCCACATATTGCATAGCCACGTGTTGCATAGCCACGTTAGCATAGCCACGTGTTGCATAGCCACGTGTTGCATAGCCAGGTATAACATACACGTATTGCATAGCCACGTATTGCATACCCACGTATTGCACGGCCACGTAAAACATAGCCACGTATTGCATGGCCACGTATAACATACCCACGTATTGCATGGCCACGTATAACAGCCACGTATTGCATAGCCATGTATAACATTGCCACGTATTGCATAGCCATGTATAACATAGCCATGTTAACATAGACACATATTGCATAGCCATGTATAACAAAGCCACATATTGCATACCAGGTATACATAGCCATGTTTTTCATAGCCATGTTTTTTATAGCCACGTATTACATAGCCAGGTATAACATTGCCACATATTTCATAGCCAGGTATAACTAGCCACTTAGCCACATATTGCATAGCCAGGTATAACATAGCCATGTATTACATAGCCAGGTATAACATAGCCACGTATTTCATAGCAATGTATTGCATAGCCATGTATTGCATAGCCATGTACAACATAGCTAAGTATTTCATAGCCAGGTATTGCATAGCCATGTATAACAGCCACATATTGCATAGCCAGGTCACAGCCACGTATTGCATAGCCAGGTAAAACATAGCCACGTATTGCATAGCCACGTATTGCATAGACAGGTATAACATAGCCACGTATAACATAGCCATGTATTGCATAGCCACGTATAACATAGCCACGTATAACATAGCCAGGTATAACATAGCCATGTATTGCATAGCCAGGTATAACATAGCCACGTATTTTACAACCAGGTATAACATAGCCACGTATTGCATAGCAGGTATAACATAGCCACGTATTGCATAGCCAGGTATAACATAGCCACGTGTTGCATAGCCAGGTATAACAACCACATATTACATAGCCAGGTATAACATAGCCAGGTATAACATAGCCACGTATTACAATGTAGACAGGTATAACATAGCCATGTATAACATAGCCACGTATTGCATAGCCACGTATTGCATAGCCACAATAACAGCCACGTATACATAGCCACGTATTGCATAGCCATGTATAACATAGCCACGTATTGCATAGCCATGTATAACATAGCCACGTATTGCATAGCCATGTATAACATAGCCAGGTATAACATAGCCACCTATTGCATTGACAGGTATAACATAGCCACGTATAACATAGCCACGTATTGCATAGCCACGTATACATGCCACGTATTGCATAGCCAGGTATAACACAGCCACGTATTGCATAGCCAGGTATAACATAGCCACTATTTCCACAACAGGTATAACATAGCCCGTATTGCATAGCCAGGTAAACAGCCACGTATTGCATAGCCAGGTATAACATTCCACACGTATTGCATGCCAGTATAATAACCACACAGCATAGCCATTATTGCATAGCATGTAATACTAGCCACGTATTGCATAGCCAGGTATAACAGCCACGTATTTCACAGCCAGGTATAACATTGCCACGTATTGCATAGTCATGTATAACATAGCCATGTATTCCATAGCCAGGTATAACATAGCCATGTGTTGCATAGCCAGGTATAACATAGCCACGTATTTCACAACCAGGTATAACATAGCCACGTATTACATAGCCAGGTATAACATAGCCACGTATTGCATAGCCATGTATAACATAGCCAGGTATTGCATATCCAGGTATAACATAGCCACGTATTACATAGCCAGGTATAACATAGCCACTTTACATACATAGCCTATAACATAGCCACGTATTGCATAGCCATGTATAACATAGCCACGTATTGCATATCCAGGTATAACATAGCCACGTATTACATAGCCAGGTATAACATAGCCACGTATTGCATAGCCAGGTATAACATAGCCACGTATTGCATAGCCAGGTATAACATAGCCACATATTGCATAGCCAGGTATAACATAGCCACGTATATATATAATAAAAGTGTAGTCTTGTTTATTGGTGGGAGAAAAAAGGTGGGTCAGTTTTCTAGGTAAACAAATGGGAAGAAAACCTTATGCACAGGCTAATTGTAGTGGTGCAGATACATCACTATTTCCATGGCCATGGCCACATTATGGCCATAGTGTGTCCTAGCCCTTAAAGGAAAGCTGTATTGTCCAAGTTCTGCCCCACCTCACTCAGGGTTCTATCCAATCAGGAAGAAGCGCTTCTTTCAGAGCATTTATTCCTATTGGTTAAGCCCTGGGCCAAAAGGGGGGCAGAGCAACAAGCACTCTGGTTGTCCTTTCATAAATTTGCAGGATTACGGGTAGTCGCTCCCTTCATTACGTACCCGTCCATTGGGGCTATTTACCTTCCTTTTTGTCTCCCGAAACAGAAAATGCAGCTGCCTTGGAAGAGCTCCTGAAGGAATATCACAATAAACGGGTCCCCTACGCCCCAGACGAGACCCTCCACAGGTAAGGAGAAGGCCCTGGTTCTTGTATTGTTATTCCAGGAAAAAGTCAGTATAAAGGGGAACTTCACCCAGGGAGTAAAGAATATGGATATTAAAAAGGGAATATTCACCAATAAAAGGTGCTATTAATCTGCAGTCACCCTGATCGTTAGCTTTAATTATTACATCTAGTTGGTTAGAACTATTGCATAGATCCATTGCATATATGGGACCGACCTGTTACTGCCTGCCCGACCTCCTCTACTCTGTATGGTCAAGGGCCCTTATATGGAACGATCATATCAGAGGAAAGGGAGCCGATACCTACCACTGGAAATTCCATTATTGTGAAATGCCCCTAGTGGTTGCTAATGGTACAGTCTGTGTTCTGAAATCTCTCATCTGATTGGCTCTAATTTCCTTTTCCAGCAAGGTGCAACTCCTCCCACAGTTACCCCAACTGTGCAAACACCAGCATCACCTCCACACAGTGCAGGGTCTGGGGTCTTGCTCAGGGTCCTGCTGTTCCCGCTGCAACCAAAAGAAATGGACCAACGTCCCCGCCCCTTCAGCCTCTGCACCCGCCAGTACGACGTCCACCCTTAAATCCACCAAAACAGGTGGGAAGGTGGGCAGGCAAGGAGAAATCACCATTTTGTCTGTGGGCAGGTAATGACCACCAGGATATAAGTTTGTGTCTGGTGATTGGCTCCTTTTACCTTTCTCGTGTTGCCCTCAGTGACTTCTCTTTATGTTGGGATTTCTGGGTAAAATGGGGCCTAGCGTGTTCTAGACTTTTCAATTGACCTGTCCGGTGATTTGCAGGTTCCGGGTGGCTCGTATATCAGAACAGAAGCCGAATTCCCCAGAGATGAAAAAAACCATTGACCCAAATGTCAGGGAACCGGCGAAAACCGCTTGTGGCGACTGTAACGAGCAACGGACGCTTCTGGCGAAAACTGTCAGGGGCAAAAACCGCAGTTTGGAAGACACGAGCAAGCTAGAGGTGAGAGACTAACCTCACATGCGTAGAATCCATCTCCCAGAATCCCCGTCTCCATGTAGAGTATTGTTACCTGGCTGTTACAGACATACTGGGCAGGGTGAGGGTGAGGGGAATGGAGACAGTTTGTAGGGTCTGGACCCTCTGATTTCCAGGTGGGATTTTCTGGCAAATCTACCCGCAATGTTATCAGAGTTTGGGTTTGTTTATTCATTTTCCGGATTTATTAAGTTTTATTCCCATTTTAATTTAAAACGTTTTGTGTTTCTGTAAAAAAAAAAAAAAAAACGTATCTACATTGTATTTATTAATAGGTAATGGAGTTGCCATACTAGCGAATTTGATCATGAACTTGCAGGGTATAGGGTGGAATGGCTATGAGTTAGGCCACACTACAACGCACAGAAATTCTGTACAAGGGAGATGCGCTGGGCAATGTTCCCGCTAATTGGAAATTAAGTATGTGTGCGCAGATATAAATTTTGTGCACATACAAAAGGAAATTGTGTGCGCAGATATAAATTTTGTGCACATACAAAAGGAAATTGTGTGCGCTACGTACCGCAGCACTTATTTTTTAACCTGTGTGCGCACACCTTAGAGGGAACACTGCGCGGGAGGTGCCAGGGAGATGCGCCTGTGTGTGTAGATTCTGCTAATGATCTTTTTCACACTCCCAAACCCACCTGGTAAACCCTACTTACCTTATCAATTGCGACATCTGGTGGACACTGCAGGCTTAAATGTGTAATATGAGTGGAAAGAGGTCATTTAAACACTACAGGTACTGCCCACTTCCCTAGCTCAGTGGCCTTGGACATGCTCAGTTTGATTTCCCCACAGATCAGCTCTGTTCTATCTTTCTGAAAGGAGAGGTGAATATTTGTAAAGACACCGGGGGCCCTATTTATAAAAAATTGTTATCGTTATCGTAAAATAACGACCGGGTTTTTACCGATAACGACCGTTATTTACCGATAACGACCGTTATTTACCGATATTGGTAAATACCGGTCGTTATTTACCGATAACGGTCGTTATTTACCGATAACGATTTTTTATAAATAGGGCCCCCGGGTGTCTAGTGTATCCCAGTCTCAATGCCATTGCACTTTATACCCAAAGGACGTTCCAGGATCCTTAACTGGTTATTTTTTCTTTCCTCCCCAGGATGTGATTTGAATCCTCTGATTCCGCCAGGGCGCTCCATTCACCTGCACAAACCGGAGGGGGGGGGGGGGAAGTGCACAGTTTGCAGACAATGCAGTGTCTGCCCTCTCCATAGGAGGACACTCTAGGGCATTTCAGGCGCCTGCTTCACATCTTAAAGCCATTCGTCCAAGGTAGAATTTCTAACGCAAGACGACGACGTTCTAGGGAATCTTCATTTCAGGATCCCCCTGTGGATCTAAGGGGGGTGGCGTTAACGACTGGAACATTTCTCAGGGTCGTACAGAGACTTTGTAGTTCTATTACCCAGATGGTGAGATGTACAAATACCCACCTAATGTTATGTCACCATCCTCTTCATCAGGAGAAAGGCTGCCTTGCTGAACTACACAGCGAATAGGGACCAAGACCCTCCTGTCAACACAAAAGCTGCTACTAGGATGTTAAAGCTTCCGGACTGTTTGTACAATGTCTGTTATTTATTATTATTATACTACACTAATTAGACCAAATGAAGTCTAAGAAAAAGACCCTCCAAATAGCACAAACCTCCTCGGAGTTCTACAAAAAGATCTTTATTACGTGAACACAATACAAACCCCACAATACACATTACAAACGTCCCCATGAAATGATGATATAAATATAATTACCCCACACTCTGAGCGTCCCCAGAGATTAATATACTGACCCCCGAGTAGAGAGCCAAATCCTGTCTCTAGCTCAACGTGGCCAAACTTCTAACCAGTCGCCACGATCAAATATCAGGACTCTGTGCCTTGTATGTAAGTAGGCTACACACTCCGCATCATCCCGCTAAGAGAGTGTACTGGGGACTTAACAGGACCAGCCCCTCCACGCAACGTCCACCTGCTCACCATAGGTCGGGGTAAGATGTCCATTTATTGTAGAACCCCGAGGAGGTTTGTGCTATTTGGAGGGTCTTTCTTTGGTCTAATTAGTATATGTCTGTATACCTTCTGAGCACCGTATTACGATACGATACACAGGGGTACATTGGATATGGTGCACGACCTATGTATTATTCTATTATTTGTACTGCCTCGTAGGTTGTAATTTCTTTTTGTTTTCATTTGATCTAAGGAGGATTTAAAGTTTAAAGGGCATGTCCATCCTTGAAACAAAAAAAACGGCCAATAACCAGATATTTAAGGATAATTATTATCCTCATTCTGGCAGAGTAAACTGGCTCCTCCCTCCATGCTGTCAATCAAGACAGTAACTGCTACATCACAACCAATGATTGACAGCTGTTTCCACTGCTGCCTCCTCTGCCCACGCTCAAACTTATAAAAAGCTTTTATGGTGGCCATCGATGGGATATCCCCATATCATATGATTAGCGGATTGCGCCCCATCGGGAGGGGTTATGGGCAGATAACTGACAAGTCTTAAGAGTGGACATGCCCTTTAACCTTACCTTCCTAGCAAGGTCACATACATTGCCCCCTGCTCTGCCTATTTCTTTATATTGGAGGAGTCTTGTTTAGGGATGTCAGCTGTCATACCAAGCCGGTTTTTTAACTACCAGGATGTCCAGGAATTATGGGAAATCATAGTCTGCCAGTGCTATTAAGCTGGGTGCACACCATTCGATGGTTCGTTCCGAATGACCGATCGGTCAGAACTGTCAGTCGCGGCAAACGTGGCTAATCTGCTGCAGATGGATTCCACACAATTCCTTGTAATAGCAAAGGCAAACATTAGCACCTCCTAGGGCTGCAATCCACAGTCCAATATTTTGGACCAATTAAATGCATGGAACGATATTTTGGTTGCTTGTCCATTATTTTCAATCTGGCCAATTTCTCCGATTCGATTTTCAGGTAACATTTTTCAGCCTGATTGAAAGGATGGCAGTAAATCAGTCAACCCTGTGGACTTCACTAGACGTCTCCATTGGTCAGGATGAAATACCAGACTACCAATCAGTATATTCATGGCTTAGCCTCCATAGGAGCCTTAGGGCAGTATGGCTATTTCGCAATACCGTGACTTTACGGTCACACAATTAGGATTGCGGTCCAAGTGGTTGAATTGTCAATATCCTCTGTTTGATACTGTGACATGGTATAGTAATATAAAAGGGTTGGGTTTGAGTTTAAGTGCAACTCTAGTGGCTGCTGGCTGAGAATTGTAGTTTGACAGCAGCCTTAAAGGCATTGGTAGGCAGTTCACAATCACACGCATTGTTTGTTACATCAGAAAACACTTAGGCTGGGTACACACCAGCAGATATTTCCGTCCGACCGATGGTGCCGTGGATCAGTCAGTCGGCCGGAAATATCTGCTGGTGTGGGGCGGCTGGCCCCAACCGAGCAGAGGATCGGGCAATCAGAACCATCGGTAAATCACAGCTGATCGTGCAGCTCCCTATGGGACCACACAATTGGTTGTGCGCACCATTTGCCAGGGCTGAGTGCTCCTACCGTGTGTACCCAGCCTTCAACCCAAAACATCTTTAGTGAAATTCTTTCCATTAACTATATATAAAGGGGCAGCACCCAGCAGATTGTGGGGTCGGACATTGTCAGTTTTACATTATTTATTGTATTTGTTTTTATTGTCCTATTGTTAAATAAACATGAAATAAACAACCAATACGAATGGGGCATCCCTGTTAATATCCATATAAGGTTTGTAGAGGGAGAGGCTAAAGAATTCACTGGGCATGTGCAAGAACAATGTATCTGGGTCATTCTCCCAATACCCAGTGTCTAGAATTGTCCATGTCTAGATCTGTCTCCTATGCATATGATGCAGCAATACAATGGCAATCTAGGGGCCTATTAATAATCTGCTATATCGATACACACCTTGTGTTTATTTCAAGTTCGGTATCACTATAGGACACTACTGGAAAATACCGCAAAATCAGCTCCACCTAATGTAAGCGAATTGAAATAGATGTCCATTGTTTAGTTTGTCCACATCACACAACAAAAACACACACATTGAGGGAGGTCCAATAAAAGTTCTTATCGTTAAAAATGGTGCGAATTTTGTCCCAACTAGGGATGGCCGGTTCGCGGATCTGAACCCGGATCCGCCGCAGATTTATCCCGTTCGCGAACGGCGGATTTTTCCGCCTTCCGAACCACGGAATTCTCGGATTTTCGAAATTTTTCAAAATTACGAGGATTCCTCGTATTTTCGAGGATATTTTAAATTTTAATGGGTCCGCTTGCGGACTTTCGAATTTTTCCGAAATTCGCGGATCCTCGAGCGGACCGGATTTTGCGAAGTTCGGACATCTCTAGTCCCAACCAATCAGATGTTAGCTTTTAAATGTTAAACAACATCTGATTGGTTGGGGCAAAATTAGCACCATTTTTAACGATAAGAACTTTTATTGAATTTCCGCGATTGTGTATTCCCCCGTGAATTTGCATATTTCTATATCGATATTTAATATGGGAGATGGGTGCAGCGCCATGCAGTAGAAATGCATCACAGAGTAAACACTACAATGGAATGGACAAAACGTCTCAGCAATTCACACAAACCTACAATGAAGCGCACAGAAATACAGTGTGAACTTGCCATTCTAGGTTATATTTCAGGACAGGCCAATGTGAGGTTTTCTGCCCATCATGTCGCTTAAGGGGAAATCTGCCAAATGCCCTATATTGGGCCTTCATGTGATCCAATACAATGCATGTGTGGTAAATTGGTTGTAGTCTGTAATGGCTGATTTTAATTATTTATATTATCACATTATGGATGTGATGTTTAATGCGGTAACGGCAGGGTCGTTGAATATTTTTAGAAAGGTGAAAAGGACTTAATATAATCAAAGAAACGTCAAAGTTACTAGTAACAATAAATCAAATTCTTCCTGAATGGTTGTTCTTTATCCAACTATCTTTACTTACATTGCTCGATATCATTACACACAAAAAAACACAAGAGTTGTTTGGGGTTTTTTGGAAACATTTTAATAGTTATTGAATGTTCTACATCTTACAGTAAATATACAGTTACAAACTCTTGGCTTAAATGTATCAGGGAGATCTATAAATGATCTTTCAAATAAAAATAAACAGATTAACACTTCATAATCACAAGCAAAAGCTGTGGGGCTTTCAAATCATCTTTATAATCCAGAGCCTTGAACGTTTCACTTGGAAGACTTTCATTTAGGTTAAAATCGTCTATTTTGTGGTCGTTGGTTTATTCCAATACATTTGAAATGATTGAACAAGAAACCCAAGCTTTCCTTTAAAGGTTTAACACTGCTAGAAATACAAACGAAAGCCTACACAATACAGATCTAGCTGTTGTTATTTTGTGGGAGAAAAGTCAGATTTACTGGACCTCTAAATGGCCATTTTATGCTTATTCAGAACATTCTTCCCAACACAGCTTTAGAAAGAAACCATTTTGTTTTGTGCATTAGTTGTAGCAAGAAAAATACTACCAGACATGGACTTTATAGCAGAACTGTACCCATTCAAAAAAAAACAAAGATTTAAAAACGAAAAATAAAAAATAGACACAGGCAAGTCTACGCAAATGTAAAGTCAAGGTCAAATTAACCACAGTGGGAGAGGTTTAAAGGGACATGTGCCATTTAAATAGATACAGTCACAAAATAGAATTAAAGTGGTATATAGCTGTGTATGGAGACACAAAAAAAAAAAAAAAAGAGGACTTAATAGATTTCAATAGCTGGAATTGTACACAACCAACTAATAAGGAGTTTTTATCCTTAAAATAAAAAAAAAAACAGAAACAAGAAAGTATTGATAACTGTATCCCTCTATAATAGCACCACGCTGCCATTTTCAGTTTGGTAAATTTAGCCTGGAAAAAGCTCTGTTCCATTTAAAAAGGGGGCTCGTTGCATAAACTTTTTACAATGTGCGGACAGGCCTCTGTAAGGGCTGATGATATTTGAGTCACATTTTTAAGAGATTTGAAGCATTGTCCAACGATTGGCTTTACAGCAATTGGTGAAATCGCAAACAGGCGTTCAGAGTGTTTATTTCAACAAGAGCTGCAGAGCAGGCGTTCGGAGTGTTTATTTCAACAAGAGCTGCAGAGC
>JAACNH010007233.1:0-15471 GCA_019447015.1 Hymenochirus boettgeri | reverse complement strand
TTTTTTTGGTGTAATTGTTTCGCGTTTTTTTTTTGTTTTTTTTTGTTTTTTTCCTATTGCTTTGCTGGGTGAAAGGGGGAATCTGGGGGAACAGGAGCACCATGCCATTGTAATTTTACAAGTAAGTGCAGAAGTTAAAAGCAGGATGAGGACTAGTGGGTCAGGCCCTACACACTTCAGTGTTGAGTATATTGTTATCCTTTCAAAGGGATATGTCCACCCTAAAAATATTTTTTTAATATAGATTCCCCTGTCCAGCCCAGCCCCCAACGCTATTTATAGTTTAGAAGCTCCCCAAACTTCTTACCTCCCCTCTTTCCTCCGCGCGCTGCCGGCCCTCTGCTGCGAAAAGCAAGCAGAAGGGGCGTGGGACCGGCAGAGCGGCGTCTGTGATTGGCTGACGGCCGCCAATCATTCGGACACATCTGCGGGAGCTTCATTTCAGCGGAAGAAAGAGGAAGAGGTAAGTAAAGTTTGGGGAGCTTTTTAAACATATAAATAATAGCAGTTGGGGCGTGGGGGGACAGGGGCAATACTATATATAGGGTTTCACTTAGGGGGAGGAATCCTGCGAGGGAGGGAGAGAAGGGCTGCAGTATGCATGCCAAACTTCTCCCTGAGCCACGGATACGGAGGCAGAGTCCATAGGGGACTCTGACATACCTCTGGTGGCAGGTTTATGGGACTTTGGGGAGGGAATACAGAAGAACCATTGGAGCTGGGATGTGCAGGTAAGGATACACACACACATTGATGGGCCAGTAGTTGGGGGGATTATAGTTTTGGGGGTGGACTTGCCCTTTAACTTTTCTGATCACTCAGAGTTATTCTTATCATGTGTTAGATGCACAACTCCCAGGGGGTGGGGGCTGCACACTTTTTATTTAACTAAACGTGATTTCCTTTTGCCGGGATAGATGAGATAAATAATTTGTCAATAGCTCCAAAGAATGGAAAGTCAAATGGTAAAAAAGAAACTGTGTATTATACAATTACATCAATCCCTTGATGAATTGGGTTTTTATTGTTGTTAGCTTTTAAGAGAAAATCTAATTAGGAATGATCACAGAATGAATTAATACATGATACATAATATATCCTTAAATACTGAGGGCTGGTTTAACACAATTGAAAATGTACACAAGAAGGTTTAGCAGAAATTTTATGATAAAACAAAATTATATCTTTTAATGGTCTACTGCAGCTAGAAAATATTTGATTGGATGATGCAGATAAATAGCATGTCCAGTGAAAAAAACCTTTAGCTATAATGTAGAGGACCTGGTCCCCTCGCCGCCACCCTCTCCTGATTCAAGCAAAAATAGGGTTTTGCATGGACAGCCACTCTACTTCCTGGTCGTGGCTGTCAGGCAATGGGCGGTTAGGTCATGTCGCGCCTTTACTGACACTGCAAAAGGAAGTGGTTGGCGGTTATCCGCAGAGCAGAAGCGGGAGCAACGAGGGACTGGTCAAGTAGGAATTTCAGGGGCATCTTGGCAAATATTGATAATGCAAACTAGATTTGGGGGGTCCTCTACATTATTTCTTAGTTTTTTTTCCATTGAGCATGCCCTTTAAATAGGCAAATATATGGCCAAGCTTTACTGAAAGGCAATCCCCACACCTGATCAGGCGTTACATACTTGTAACCAACAGGGTGTGGTGTGTGTGGGTGTTAATTAAAAGCTTGCCGCTCTACACCAAGCCCACTCTCTGTCAGCCAATGAGCAGTTGGAGGTATCAGTAATTGGTTTCCAGTGCAGCCTGCTTGTTCACCAAACCCTGGTGGGCAGGGCTGAATGTTTTATGGGGTACACGCGAGGTTTAATAGTTGCCCTGGTTGGAATCAACAGCATGTGAACCTCAAACAATCTCCTTAAACATGTTTTTGTACTGTATGGGTTTATGGCATGTATAATGTATGGTGCCTCGTCAGCACAATTCGACTGAAAGATTTGCTGGCCACAAATATACTGGTACAGTAAATGTAAACACATGTCAGCCAAGTGCTGTTATATGAAATATTTCACTTTTTATAAAATCTGTTTCGTTCCAGCAGTTTCTTCTCCAAACCGCACAGCCAATAACGTCCTTCGAAATAAATCATATTAACCATTGTGACTATCCACTTTATATTGTCCTAAGTTAAATGCTTTCTTATGCTTATTAGAGCTAAGTCCACCCACAGCGAAAGTCCAATTGGTTAGCATGATGCCTTGCAGCAACTGAGTCCTGGGTTTGATTTCTCAAGGGATTACAAAAGTTTTTTTTTTAAAGTTTGTCGTTTAAAAAAAAAAAATTATAACACTTTATTTTATTTACACTTTTAGCCATATCCGCAAATTTCTATTTATTGCTAAATGAATCAATTACCGAATAACAGAAATAACTAATCTACAATTGTGAGCACAACTTAAAAACACCATGAAGATCTTAATTTCTTGCTCGGATGGTTTCTAAAAGTTCCCAACAGACATTGTACAGAACTTTTTTTGTGGATAATGTTAAAGTGTTTCGTTAAAGCAGAACTATAGTACATATAAAGTTTTAAAAAAATATTTAAAATGAAAAGCACTTGGGTCAGGAAAGTAGCATTGGTAATTCCACCCCCAATTTGTTTCTGGGAGGACTCCAGCATGAAAAACATATGCTTCTGCCAGGCCTCCTAAGTGCTTCAGCAATACCTTTAACACAGGCAGATGAAAACATGACTGCTGGCGCCCCTCAACAGAATGGCTCAATTCACTGAATTTGTTCTGTTTGCAGATTCACAGATTGTTGGAAAAATCCAAATTCCAATTTTTAGGGCATCGGATGTTGTTAAACTACACAATGTCCTCTAAAGCCCATAATTCCAGTCCCAGCAAAAATGAAAATCTAACAGAGTCACGGATTCGCTGACTAACCAAGCTGCAGTCATAATAAATGAGACTAAGGCTAATTATAACAATTTCCTACTACTATTCAATGACTTTGCTAAATGACATTAAAATCCAACCGTGCCACTGATCTTAACACCATTATAGCATGTGCGTGCAACATAGCTGAAGAGACACAAGTAGAAACCTCCCATGTAAAGGTGCACCATGGGTTAAAATCTCAGTGTCTGCCAATCAGAAAGTCCAGGTACCTTGCTCTATAGACATTTTCATATATCTAACTGTAAACTATGGAAATACACCCACTAATCTAACACAGTAAAGAGAATTTCATCAACTCCCATATCTGACGCTAAAATAAGGTTTAAAAAAAAAGTGTTTTATAAATATATAATATTACACTAGAATGTCTTACCTTTATTCTAATGGGGGAACAGTTGAGATAAAATAAAAAGATTCTTCAAGGTGCCCAAAAGGTGCCTGTTCTCTTTCGTACAAAAAGAAGACATTGAGGACATCTGATTGGTTTGCTGCAGATTAACAGCCCAGAAAACTATTTGCACTTTGTGTCAGATGCTATAGAACTCTAACAACGTGCAGATACAATAAGATACAATATCACAACAATCAGAAAATGAATTGAGCGTCCTAAGCATGGTCATAAGGCTTATCTGTCCCAGGCAAACAGTGTTTACATGAAAAATATTATAATTTGCACAATGTGAATTTGCTTTTTATTAAACTTTTATATATCAGTTGCAAAAAAGGACAACTCAAAAACAAGTAACTTCGTACTTCATTTTTGTCCACTGGGAGTCACTTCTTTTAAAAAATTCTTTCCTGGTGCAAATAAGGGAGAGACAAAAAAAATGGTTATGGTGCTTAAGTTTTTTATTTTTTAAAATAAAATGTAAATTAAAATTTATTATAAAGAAAATCCTGATATTTGAAAGATTGATGTAAAAATGTATACACAAGTTTGTTTTATACACATTTTGAAAATAAAAAGCCTGTCCATAGCCACTTTTTTAGAATGAATGAACTGTGTCACGTACTGCGAAGGCTAGGCCACATCAGTGCGATTTAAAGGAATCAATAGCAACCGAACGCATATGAAAAAGCGCACACAAATGGGGCCCAATTGTAGTGGCCACACTAGGTGCACTGGGGCCGTAGTTTTCATCATTTTTGGTGCGATTGCACTCTCCATACCGAAAATGACAAAGGATCCAGTGCAAGGGTCCCAACGCAACAACGTGTGTGCATGCACAATTGCGTGTGTTAGTGTGGACATCAAAAAACAAAGCCATACAAGTATAAACTGAACAAAAAAAGTGTACATTGGCCGATCCATTTACCTTATTTATTTAACAACTATTGGAAAATAAAAGGTTGGAAAGTGCAGTACTAGCCTACAGATTACAGATATAAACCAATGAGTATAAATATTTGTCTATCAGTTACATACCCACGTTCTTTACTGAAACCACACAATCCACAGTGGGTGAACACGATTCACATAATTAGAGTGTAATTTGTACTTTATGGCTGGATTAAAGTGCATGTCATCCTAAAACAATACATTGGTTACTTGTCAGCTACATCGACCTCAATTCAACAACAATATATTCTCACTTGCTACTTAGAACAATACTAACAGATATGTACGGTATAATTAAGCCCCATTCTGAGGGGAAGCTGGTTTCCCACCTTTCTATTGAGACTCAACCAAAGACAGCTGATCAATGACATCACAAACTGATTGAGCACTTTCCCTTCTGCCTCTTGCATTGCTCAAAGTCCTAAAGTTCACTGAGCAGGTCGAGGCCCCCCAGGGTGCATGTCTTTCAGATAGAAAGAGAATAGGGCAAAGCTACTTATTAAAAACGGTTAGAAACGCTGTAATAAAGTGCTAAAAATAGGGCGGTATACTGGTTTACTTCTACTCAGTAAAATATCGAATATCTGAATCATCCGCCATGTGTATGGCCACATAATCACAGCATTGGCAAGCGCTCTGCTATCATACGCAAATCCTTGCATTTTGTACTGTCCATATGTATCTGTCCTATATGGGGAACAAGGACTAGCTGGTTCGTCTTTCCCACAATGTGATGCATTGTTTTAATCATTTAGGGCACATCAATGTGGAAATAAATAAAATTGAAATGAAGTCAATCCCAGTCTGAAAACGCCATGTTAGAGCACTTGTGTTAGTTCTAAGGTCAAGCTTCCTTTATAAAATAGAATGAAGTTCACGTCTACACTGTTGAGGGAAGGCAGTCTTTTCCCTAATTATAAAAGTTAAAGAGTAAAAAACTACTTAAAAATATGATTAAACGCTGAATCAGTTATTGCCATGTAAAGTAAATTAAAAGAACAAACGCTGCCATATAAAGGGCCAACTCCACCCTCATAAGAACATATTTAAAAGAATGGCCTCTTTCTAATATGTTGATATTATAGTTTGGTCCTCTGAATTATTACTGTATATCTGCTCATGCTTCTGAATGCCTGTAGCCTCATGGACAACTGGGCAATTAGAAACCTGTACTGAGCCTGGGCAATGCTCAGAAGAGGCAGAAAGGGGATTAGACATTCAGTCATTGGCTGTGATGTTAACTGTCAAATCCATACTGACAGTTGCTAACTGGAAGAACCAGGAAGCAGAAACAGGGAACAAGGACATTGTGCAGGGATTTCAGGTTAGACATATATTTCATATTTCAAACTATTACAGTTTAGGGATTTGGGGGGTGATTACCTGTAGTAAGTTTTCATTTTGGGCTGGACTTGCCCTTTAAGTGCCAGTTAATCTAAACAAAAGGAATAAAGGAGAGCCATTGCAAAAATGTTGTTAAAGGACAACTCCACCCTCAAATACATCTTTTATAAAGAACAACCCCTTTAAAGGGCATGTCCCCCCAAAACTATAATCCCCACAATACTGGCCCACCATGTAGTGTGTTTAAGCCTACCTCACATCCAGCTCCATATGGTCTCACTGTAGTCCCCCCCCCAAAGTCCCAAAAACTGACCCACCAGGAGGCTAGCAGGTCCCACATAGGACATGCGCTACCGGCCTCCCGGAGATTTCTGCCATGCGTGCTGCAGCCTTCTCCCCCCTCCCTCTCCCTCCCGTTCTTGCTACCTCCCCCTAGCGTTATTTCCTTAACACAGCCGTCCCCCATGTCCCCCAGCCCCACACCGCATATTTTTATTTTTAGAAAGTCCCCATGTTTTTACTTACCTCTCCGCTTTCCTCGGAAGTGAGCTGCCGGCAGCCGCGTCCGTGATTGGCTGCCGCTCAGCCAATCACAGACGCGGCTGCTGGTCCCGCCCCTCTGCTGTTTCCTCACAGCAGAGGGCCGGGAGCGCAGCGAAGGAAGAGGGGAGGTAAGTAAGAGTTTGGGGGGCTTTCTGAAATTAAAAATTACGCGGTGGGGCGGGGGAACAACATATAAATTTTGATTTTTGGGTGGACATAGTCCTTTAAATATATTAAGATATATAAGCAATTTAGTTGAGGAGGTATTTTGAGCTTGAGCATGCTCAGAGTACGCAGCAGAGAAATATTTCAGTTCAATGGCTGTTAAGTCAACTGCCATCATGATGACCAATGTAACAGACAGACCATGATGCACAAACAGAACAACAGGATATTGTACGCATTTTTAGTTACTAATAAACACATACCTAGTGCCCCAAAAAAACCGTAGATCCCTCAAAGTATCCCTTTAAAGTACTCAACAGACTTAATCACAAAAAATCATACGTCATCCAAAATCAAATTGCTATTTAATGACACCAAACAATTAATAAACTTCATATGACATATACTACAATACCCATTATCCCTAGTCTAATATGGTGCACAATATCTAAGCCAATATCTAAAACTGGGCATCCCCAGTGATCAAGCTATAGAGAATATATATAAAAGTGCTCAATATAGTATAACAGTCTCAACAATAGGCGGCTCGATACAGGTATTGTTTGTCAGACCACTTGTAATGGACAGGCACATTTTGGAGCGCAATTTCGACCTGAGTGTACTAGTGGGAGCGCAGGATGTAGTAGACTATGTGACTGGTCTCCGTGTGCTAGGGTCCAATTGTGGAGGAAATTGGGCGTCTGGCACGATCGTGCATTGTTGCGACCATGAGTTCTCCCATGCGCTCAAGTGGGGCTAGCCCTAGGTATCAAATTGTGTGCACAGATGTAACTCTTGAGATATAGTCCAATGTAGCCAAGTTGTTTCTGTATAGTTGATCTTCTGCCTCCATGTGGCTTTATTGAGATATGAATTTATTAATGAAGTAGATTGCAGTTAAGCAAGGGAAAACGCACCAGTACAGTGGCAAAGGCATGAGGTGACAACTCAGAACAGAGAGAGCACAAGGAGGCAATCTGTTTGCAACACAGGTGAAGCACGGGAGATGGCGTCTATCGCATTTAGGGCCATGTGAATGTATATACAGTGGTATACCCACAGATACATGTGCTGCTTTATTCTTTGGCACATCTGTAGTAAGACCTCTCTGCAGGTGTGTTTGTGCTTGCATGTCTTCAATCGAGTATGTTTTGCTCAGGCTAAGTATCCCTCTCCCTCTTTTAACCACTCCCACTTCCATCTGACAAACTTTTTTAAGAGAGCAAGCATGCCACGTAATCACTATGAGGCAGTACTGGGAGAGGGAATTCACACATACCAACTGCCAAAACTGCACAAAGCATATATAGCATACCAAACGTCAAAACTCTTTCACCATTCAAGCTATAGCAAAACAGCTTACAGCAGAAACCTTATATAATAAGCACTAATGTTAAGATGGCTCAAATTGTATATAAAAAAAAAATGTTGGAAAGAATTCTAGTTTTCAATATTTTCTTTCAGTACAGATTCCCTAATTTTGTGACTGACTATGCTCTGCCTCAAAAGTCAATTTAGTGAGATATAGCTACATTATACTATATACATATACAGTGTAAATCTACAGATAAAGTCAAATGTAGCCAAGTATCTGTGCACACAATTGGATACTTACAAGTGGATTCCTGTATCTATTTTTCTATAGCTTGGTCAAGTTAGACTTTGTTATTGCACTCTGTATTATAATAGGGGTTATGGGTATTATTGTAGTATATGTCACACATGAAGTTTATTCATTTGTTCTGTGTCAATAAAATAGCATTTTCAATTTTTGAAGTGGGTGAGTGCTTTAAAGGGACACTTTGAGGGGTTAAACCCTTTCTTTAGTGTTTTAGCATTTCAGGTTATATATAGGCGGTAATTTACCTATTCCAATTCTTTGTTTGAGGGCGGGCTTTCCCTTTAAATACTGTAGGTAAATGTCTGATCTACCATACTGCAAGGCCAATCTAATTAATTCCCAGAAGGCTTTGAGTGTCACCAACCACAGTCCCATTGTGGCCATGTGTCTTTGTTTGATAATGGTTTTATACAGTTATGTTTCTTTAAGCAAAAAAAGATGAACAGACCATTTATTCTTACAAAATAAAGAGAGTTTGATTGGAGCCAGAGAAGTCCTATAAAACTCTATTTCTAGATATATTTTTTCATTTGATTTGATCTGTTATGAACGTAAGAGGAACAAAGCTAATCCCTTATTAATGAAAGAAGCAAGCATCATGTTTGGAGAACGTTCTAACCAGCCCCCCGATGGTTGTTAGAAGTACTGCTCATATCCAGCCTGAAAAAATTATGAGAAACATATGTCCCTTTTTCAATAAAAGTGCAAATAAAATATGATTCAACAAAAGCAAGAAAGAGAAATTGATGATTCGTCTGCCCATTTCCATAAAAAAAGAAATACAATCTTAATGCCAGGTAACAGCTGAAATGTCAGCAAAAAGGCCCCAATGGTGTCCCCCCTCAAAAGTGAATTGACCTCATCAATTATCATCCAGGTGAAGTGGCTACCTTTTATGGGTTTACAACAGGGATTCTGAGTAACCACTGATGTTATACTTTAGGGCGATTGGCTTGCTGGCTGGCAGAAACGTTTGTCAGATTTCGGCTGATAGAAATAGAGCTGTGCCATTATTAAGGCATTTATAATGAAAATAAATGTTATTTAAATTGCCCATTACTGGAAATATAATTCTTCCCAACTATCCACTGTTCTAGTTATTTGTGATCTGTCCCTTATTACTTTTAATATCAATCAGAACCATCTTACATTAAAGCTGTCAATCAAGTACCTCTTGTGAGCAGTTTTTCCTGAAATGGTGAATTGCATGATTGGAATTCCCTTTTCCAATGCGGCCTCATAGTGATTACCGAGCATGCTTTCCCTCATAGAAAGTCTGGTCAGATGGAAGGAGGTGTTGGTTAATAGTGGAGGAGGATACCAACACTAAGTAAATCAAGAACTGGATATTAGCATGCATCAACAACATACACCTCACAGTTAGAGATGGACGAAACTCACCAGTTTCTTTCCATTTTCGGATTCACGGATCTCTGGAAATCCCAAAGATCCGAAAATGGAAAGAATTTTGATTATTATCGAATGTTCAAGGCTATTTTCGATAATATGTGAAAATAATCTCAAAACGTTTGATATCCCTCGAAAATACGATCAGGACTACTTTTGAGTTTCGATCATATTTTTTGGGGTTATCTAGTTCAAGGCTATTTTTGATAATCCTCAAACATTCGATAATTATAGAAAATAAACCCCGGGGATCATTCGGATTTCGAAACGAGGGGTTCCGTGTCGGATCTGGGTCCGAGTTGGACCCGGATCTCATCTCTACTCACAGTAAGGCTATGTACATGAAGTAATTAAAAGATTATTAGAATCCTTTTTCATTATAGTTGCCCTTTAAACTTTTCATTGTCCCTCATATAGTAAACAATTGCTGCTTTCCAATATATGTCTCCATTAAAGAAGGGGACCAGACAAGACCATTTAATCAACATGGCATTTGTTAGGTGCCGCAGTAGCTTTTCCAGCAAGACTCAATGAGCATTATGTTCAGTGCACTTGACCCTATTCATCTATTTACAGAAAATATGGCACAAAATCCAGCAACCGCAACTTTGTGTTCTCGCCAAGGCTTCTTTTTTTGGAAAATCCAGCCTAAAAGTTTGGTTTGGGCAAGCCATATCCATTCCTGGCTGGGCTAGCAACTGGTAAAACTGTTCTGAACATGCTCTAGTTCATCTAGATAACTGCTGGCTGATGTCAAATCCCCATCTTCCCCCTTTGAGTTTGGATCTCTGCAGACAGTAGAACACTGATGAAGAACAGCAAGCAATGCATTGTGATGGATTACATAATTTACATCTGCAATAAAGTTAAAAACTAGTTTACAGACCCATCTGAGAGTAGTCTCTCCCATTGAAAAAGTCATGGTTAATTGTTTTATCTTGTACTTTCTCTGTCTCGGCTAATCTAATAATGGGAGAGGCGGGGTTATTGCCATCAGATAATCACATAGTGTTGGGGGGGGGCGCTGTTCATTGCCATACAGATACAGTCACATAAATGGAGGGGCACTGTTCATTGCCATAAAGATACAGTCACATAATCCGAGGTGCGCTGTTCATTGCCATAGAGATACAGTTCATTGCCATAACAATACTATCACATAATGAGAGAGGCGCAATTCATTGTCCTACAGATACAGCACATAATGAAAGTGCGCTATTCATTGCCATACAGATAGTCACATAGGGGAGGGATCTGTTCATTGCCATACAGATAGTCACATAATGAGAGGTGCTCTATTCATTGCCATACAGATAGTCACATAATGAGAGGTGCGCTATTCATTGCCATACAGATAGTCACATAATGGGAGGTGCGTCTATTCATTGCCATACAGATAGTCACATAATGGGAGGTGCGCTATTCATTGCCATACAGATAGTCACATAATGAGAGGCGCGCTATTCATTGACCATACAGATAGTCACATAGTGGGAGGGATCTGTTCATTGCCATACAGATAGTCACATAATGAGAGGTGCTCTATTCATTGCCATACAGATAGTCACATAATGAGAGTGCGTCTATTCATTGCCATACAGATAGTCACATAATGGAGGTGCGCTATCATTGCCATCAGATAGTCACATAATGGAGGTGCGCTATTCATTGCCATACAGATAGTCACATAATGAGAGGCGCTATTCATTGCCATACAGATAGTCACATAGTGGAGGGATCTGTTCATTGCCATACAGATAGTCACATAATGAGAGGTGCTCTATTCATTGCCATACAGATAGTCACATAATGAGAGGTGCGCTATTCATTGCCATACAGATAGTCACATAGTGGGAGGGATCTGTTCATTGCCATACAGATAGTCCATAATGAGGTGCGCTATTTCATTGCCATACGATAGTTCACATATGAGAGGTGCGCTATTCATTGCCATACAGATAGTCACATAGGGGAGGATCTGTTCATTGCCATACAGATAGTCACATAATGGGAGTGCGCTAATTATTGCCATACAGATAGTCACTAATGAGAGGTGCTCTATTCATTGCCATACAGATAGTCACATAGTGGGAGGGATCTGTTCATTGCCATACAGATAGTCACATAATGGGAGGTGCGCTTCATTCATTGCCATACAGATAGTCAATAATGAGAGGTGCGCTATTCATTGCCATACAGATAGTCACATATGAGAGGGTGCGCTATTCATTGCCATACAGATAGTCACATAATGAGAGGTGCGCTATTCATTGCCATACAGATAGTCACATAGTGGGAGGGATCTGTTCATTGCCATACAGATAGTCACATAATGAGAGGTGCGCTATTCATTGCCATACAGATAGTCACATAGCGGGAGGGATCTGTTCATTGCCATACAGATAGTCACATAATGAGAGGGCGCTATCATTGCCAACAGATAGTCAATAATGAAGGTGCGCTTTCATTGCATACAGATAGTCAATAATGAGAGGTGCGCTATTCATTGCCATACAGATAGTCACATAATGAGAGGGCGGCTATTCATTGCCATACAGATAGTCACATAATGAGAGGTGCGCTATTCATTGCCATACAGAAGTCACATAATGAGAGGTGACGCTATTCATTGCCATACAGATAGTCACATAATGAGGGTGCGCTATTCATTGCCATACAGATAGTCACAAACGAGAGGTTGCGCTATTCATTGCCATACAGATAGTCACATAATGAGAGGTGCGCTATTCATTGCCATACAGATAGTCACATAATGGGAGGTGCGCTATTCATTGCCATACAGATAGTCACATAATGGGAGGCGGCTATTCATTGCCATACAGATAGTCACATAATGAGAGGCGCGCTATTCATTGACATACAGATAGTCACATAATGAGAGGTGCGCTATTCATTGCCATACAGATAGTCACATAATGAGAGGTGCGCTATTCATTGCCATACAGATAGTCCATAATGAGAGGTGCGCTATTCATTGCCATACAGATAGTCACATATGAGAGGTGCGCTATTCATTGCCATACAGATAGTCACATAATGAGAGGTGCGCTATTCATTGCCATACAGATAGTCACATAACGAGAGGTGCGCTATTCATTGCATACAGATAGTCACATAATGAGCGGTGCTCTATTCATTGCCATACAGATAGTCAACATAGTGGGAGGGATCTGTTCATTGCCATACAGATAGTCACATAATGAGAGGTGCGCTATTCATTGCCATACAGATAGTCACATAACGAGAGGTGCGCTATTCATTGCCATACAGATAGTCACATAAAGAGAGGTGCGCTATTCATTGCCATACAGATAGTCACATAATGAGAGGTGCGCTATTCATTGCCATAAGATAGTCACTAATGGAGGTGCGCTATCATTGCCATACAGATAGTCACATAATGAGAGTGCGCTATCATTGCCATACAGATAGTCACATAGTGGGAGGGATCTGTTCATTGCCATACAGATATCACATAGTGGGAGGGATATGTTCATTGCCATACAGATAAACACATAATGGGAGAGGGAACTGTTCATTGCCATACAGATAGTCAATAATGAGAGGTGCGCTATTCATTGCTCATCAGTTCACATATGAGAGGTGTGTGCATTCATTGCCATACAGATAGTCACATAATGGGAGGTGCGCTATTCATTGCCATACAGATAGTAACCATAATGAGAGGTGCGCATTCATTTGCCATACAGATAGTCACATAATGGGAGTTGCACTATTCATTGCCATACAGATAGTCACTAATGAGAGGTGCGCTTTCATTGCCATACAGATAGTCAACATAATGAGAGGGGCGCTATTCATTGCCATCAGATAGTCACATAATGGGAGGTGCGTATTCATTGCATACAGATAGTCACATAGTGGGAGGGATATGTTCATTGCATACAGATAGACACATAATGGGAGAGGGATCTGTTCATTGGCATACAGATAGTCACATAATGAGAGGTCGCTATTCATGCCATACAGATAGTCACATAATGAGAGGTGCGCTATTCATTGCCATACAGATAGTCACATAAGAGAGGTGCGCTATTCATTGCCATACCGATAGTCACATAATGAGAGGTGCGCTATTCATTGCCATAAAGATAGTCACATAATGAGAGGGTGCGCTATTCATTGCCATAAAGAAGTCACATAATGAGAGGTGCGCTATTCATGTATTGAATTAATTTGTATGTATTTAGTACTTATCCGTTAGCATATTATTCATTTAGTTACTTTAGACATTTACATTACTATATAAGCATACATGTAGTTATTTGAGTTATTTTTCAATAGTTATGCAGCATATGATTTAATATATATATGAGTGGCTACTACGTACAGCCCTTATGTTTCCTATTAGGCAACAGGACCCTCTCTATGTCTATGCTTTTGCCGCTATTCCTGTCTTTTAGGATACATACTTTGATGTTTTTAACATTGTAGATTGGCTAAATGTGTTTCACATTTGTAGTCCTCCTTGGTTGTAGTCCTTTAAAAGGGGACTT
The DNA here is from genome assembly GCA_019447015.1 of Hymenochirus boettgeri. NCBI lineage: Eukaryota > Metazoa > Chordata > Amphibia > Anura > Pipidae > Hymenochirus > Hymenochirus boettgeri. The sequence continues at coordinate 1,593 of JAACNH010007233.1, read as the reverse complement.
ACCTCCATGGTGGTTTGCCTCTGATGAAGTGACGGGCGTCACGAAACGGTCAGGCACACCTGTGTCTTTCGGTATGCCTTTGTGTCTGTATCTAGCACTACGTGTTTTAATGGATTTTCAACAATAAAATAATGTTTTTAAACGAATGACAGCGTGCAGCCTACTTCCAGTTTTTTGCTGTTTTGGACTTTCCGTAAGGATATTACCACCACTCGGCCGGGAGGTGTTGGAATCGCGAGTGCGCAGGGGTAGAGCACTGTAAGTACTTACCAATTTTGACCCGATACTTTGTTTCATTGCCGTACAGATGGCACTAATGGGAGGAGGAGGCTCGTTCATGGTCATACAGATGCAGCCACATATTGTAAGGGTCACAATTTATGCTATACAGTCACATAATGGGAGGCAGGGCATTCATCGCCATAAAAATAGTTCTGTTGATCCAGGATACTTCGGATCGCCATTTGTGTGCAGGAGGGACTACTTTTTTTGTTGTTGTTGTTGCCTCCTCTGGATTAAACTGTTCGGTAGGGTTATTAAAGTGCTTAAAGGTTCGACAAGAATGGACTTGGTGTCTTTATTAACTTCAATGACCATGTTACATAATGGGAGGGGGACTGTTCCTTACCCTACAGATAGAGTCACATAATGGGAGGGGGGACTGTTCCTTACCCTACAGATAGAGTCACATAATGGAAGGGGTATGTTCCTTACCCTACAGAAGAGTCACATAATGGTGAGGGGAGCTGTTCCTCTACCTACAAATAGAGTCACGTAATGGGAGGGGACTGTTCCGTACCTACATGATAGAGTCACATAATGGGAGGGGAGCTGTTCCTTACCCACAAATAGAGTCACAATGGGAGGGGGACCGTTCCTTACTTACAGATAGAGTCACATATGGGAGGGGGACTGTTCCTTACCCTACAGATAGAGTCACATAAGGGAGGGGGAATGTTCTTGCCCTACAGATAGTCACATAATGGGAGGGGGACTGTTCCTTGCCTACAGATAGTCACATAATGGAGGAGTCCAACATAATAGGGAGGGGGACTGTTCTCTTGCCCTACAGATAGTCACATAATGGGAGGGGGGCTGTTCCTTGCCCTACAGATAGAGCCACATAATGGGAGGGGGACTGTTCTTGTCCTACAGATAGAGCCACATAATGGGAGGGGGACTGTTCCTGCCCTACAGATAGAGTCACATAATGGGAGGGGGACTGTTCCTTGCCCTACAGATAGAGTCACATAATGGGAGGGGGACTGTTCCTTACCCTACAGATAGAGTCACATAATGGGAGGGAGCGATTCTACCACACCTAGAGTCAATAATGGGAGGGGGACTGTTCCTTATTTACAGATAGAGTCACATAATGGGAGGGGGACTGTTCCTTACCCTACAGATAGAGTCACATAATGGGAGGGGGACTGTTCCTTGCCCTACAGATAGTCACATAATGGGAGGGGGACTCCACATAATGGGAGGGGGACTGTTCCTTGCCCTACAGATAGTCACATAATGGGAGGGGGGCTGTTCCTTGCCCTACAGATAGAGTCACATAATGGGAGGGGGACTGTTCCTTACCCTACA